>BMAO01010288.1:0-19596 GCA_019973975.1 Trichonephila clavata
AGGTATGTGACTACCTTCGGAGCACTTTTTTTGAAATATGTAAAATTTCACTTATGTAAACATATTTTTATTTGTAATGGGACATAAAAGTAAGAATTCAAACACAGTTTTTACAAAGTTATAAATATTTTGGAAATATAGGGAATTTTGAGTGAAATTTTAGTGAAAAATTGCAATTACGGTAAGGATTGTGTTGAAAATTCTGATACATATATTCTAATAATATTTATACAGTACATAAATAACATCATTTTCTGTGATTATAACTATGAAATTTATAATACTTCTGTAAAGTTTTCGAAATATGTCAATTTTTATGCAAAAACTCATTTTTTTACAAAAAACTAATGTTATTTTCTCACAAAAAGTGCAATAAAATAAATAAATATATACACAGGTATTAGATTATAGACTAGACTACAGATAAAACTAAATTAAAGATTCTCTGAAAATTTCAAGTCAATATCTTAAAAAGAAATCTTGTAGTCAACCGTACCGTGAAGAAAAAAATTGAAAAACATAGTTTCTCAGAAAATGCATTTAAAGATTTTAATGCTATGTGAAAAATTTTCTACTGATTGTACATTTTTAAACTCACCATATTTATAGCTCAAGCTCTTTTAAATTTCATGTAAAACTTATTTGGAATTTTTATAACCTTTTGCTGTTTTCCTGAGAATTTTATACACTATAAAAATTGTCGTTTTTAGCGAAATTTTGGTGAAAAATTGCAGTTACGACAAATCTTTTACACAAAATTCTAATAAGTGTATTCATATAATATTTATACAGCACATAAATAACATCTTTATCTGTGTTAGTATCAAAAGATTTGTAATACTTGAAAAAGTTTTTTAAATACGCCAAATTGTATGCAAAAACTCATTTTTTAAAAAAATTAATGCTTTTTTTCATAAAAAAGCAATTAAATATTTATATATATATATACAGACATTAGATTTTGATTCATAACACAGATAGAACTACACAAAACATGTTCTGAAAATTTCAATTTACTATCTTAAAAATATTTTGTATAGTGAACTTTATCGTGAAGAAAAATATTGAAAAAGTTTCTCGTAAAACACATTAAAAATTTTTTTAACACAAAATAAATACTTTTCTACTTACAAAACATTTTCAAAACTCCCCATATTTATAGGTTAAGCCTTCTTTAGCTTCATTTTTAGCTAATTTTGACTTTTTTTTTGGCTTTTTGCTGTTTTCTGGAGAGTTTTGTTGAGGGTAATGACTGGCGTTTTGATTTTTGAATACGTTCTGTGTCGATTCCCATGTAGTTTTTAAGTATCATTGGATCAATTACCATACCTAAATAATTAAATACATGCAACAGTCCTAAATAACCTGAATTATATAATAGGACAGCAATGTGTGAACCAAAAACAAAGTTTTCTTGTGAACAAAAATTTCTTTTGGTAAAATAGACACCATAATACATTATTAAAACTTTCATTATTATTTTGGGTCATGCCATGGAGGCATTTTTTTAACAAATCTGTATCACAGAGTGCTAAGTAAGTGGGCTTTATCACTTTAATAACTGAATTTGAAAGGCCTGTTGTTTTGTCTATGTGTACTTTTTCATCGCATAATGCTCGTTTATACTTGCACCAGCTGTCTTTCCCTGTAGGACATTGCCCATGCATGGATTTTGATTGCTAGAGCAGCAGTGAAAGAAAAACAGCTATTACAGCAGATTGCATTTTTCGAGACATCCAACATTGCTACGGATGGCAATCCCGTAATAGTTCTGCAGTTTATCGATAAATTTATCAGTTAGTTTGCCCTTTCCACCAAGTCCTTTGTGTTCTTTTTTAGTTTCCTTAGACGTGAGCCTACTCTTTTTGTATATGACCTATACATTCGAGTTTTGAGACACTGTTTTCCCCATATATATTCTTTACTTGTAAAAAGCCCTTGGAATCCCCATCACCATAGTACTCGGTGTACTGCAAGTCTCGTTTATCAATGATCTTTCAAAAATTCTGAAAGCTCCAACAGCTTCCATATTTCCTGAGGATCCTTTATAGTTGAGCATTCATGCTCAGATTTCACTTTCATTTCACACATTTTGCAATACTGAGTCATTACTTCCAAATCTAAAATTTTCCCAGTATCAATGGAAATAGCTGAGACGCAGCCATTAAGCGACATATGGCCTCTCCGCTGCCATGTGCCATCTACTGAAACACCACAAGTTGTACTTTTTTTTAAAATTTCGCACTTCTGTTGATGCAGCTTTCATATTTTCTTCAGAACAAAACTGTACTGCTTCCAGCAGTTTGAGTTCATGAGCTCTGAAGGTGTTTTTAGAAATGCAGGGCAAATTTAAAGTACATAGCAACTTCTTACCAGCTGTGAATCCCCTGCCAATCAATCTCAATCCAAATACCAATAAAGTATTGAGAGTGAATTTTTTATTTTCTTTACGGGTAGAAGTAAAGCCAGTCATGAATCCACAACTGCAAGACACACACAAGTTAGAGCAAAGTCCTTCCCTGGAATCTTCTGTTAGTTTCAATCCAGTTGCATAGCATTCCGGACAACACAGGATTGAAATAATTCCCAATAAAGCTTGGAAATCAATAATTCGATTACCTGTAGAACCATGAAATATAGATTCAGGCACATCAAAACTGTCATTAGTGCTCAATTTTGTTTCACTTGCAGACGACGCCTTGTTACTGTTTGGTGCTGACTTGGTAAATCTGTTTCCATAAAACCTTCTCTTCTAGTCACTTTTGATCTAGTTTTCGGCATTTTGAAATTATTCACAATGAAATAAAACGTTAAAATTAAATTAAATAAATGAATAAATTGTAAAAATATCAAAAATAATTAGTAATAAAGAAGAACGCTTTCGAATGGAACAATGTAAACAAAGTATAGACGATAATAATATTGCCATTCAATAAAACAAGCTTGAATTAAAAAAAACAGTTGCCAGATGGAAAAAAATATTATTAAATAAGTAAAGGATACCTTGATCTGTATTTACAATAAGTAATGAATGTTTATCTTGCTTAAAAGTCACGAAAAAGGAGTTCAAACTATTTGTTTACATTTTATGTCTCTTTAAATACCCATTTCCGGTTTTGAAAATTCCATTTCCGGTTTACTAATTAAGCTATAACTTTGCTTCTAAATATCGTAGGAACTAAAATAAAGTATTTCTGGAATCTTAAATATATGGCTATAATATAGAAACATAAAAAAAATTCGAAAAATTTCACCAAACACACGATTTTAGGTAGTCACATACCTGAATTTCACCACTGGGTGTAAAAATCTATGAATATTTCTTTTTCGGCTGTTCAGAGCACTTCTGAAGTATTTTGAAATGGATCCCTAACCCACTCGTAACTTACTATCAAGTAGTCCTCAGCAAGAAAATACTTTTTAAATTTCTTTGCCTGCATGGTTAAATGATTTTCAATTGTTTTTAAAAAACAACTTCTTCGAATTTGTAAATTTCATACATAACATACAGGGGCTTTTTGTTCTCCATTTACTTCAATAGTGATAAATAAAAAAATTAAGTAATCTGTAGAGTACTTCCTTGGTTTAATTTTCGGAACCATGCTCGTTTATGTACTTGTTGATACTTATTATCATTGAATGCTCGCGTGCAAATTATAAAATGCACATTCAAGATAGATTCGGTAGCTATAGAAAGGAATCGACTCGACCAAAATTGACTGGAATTGTACGAGGTACAGCATTTTACAAGTTTTGCGCAGACGTCCGATAGGTTCTGCTGACTCACGCAAACGTTCGCGAGAATATCAGATGTGATGGATATGATTGAGAGCAACAGACTAGACCAGGGGTACTGAACCGTTTTTTCTGTCGGGCCGCATACATATGATGGCTATTTCACGCGGCCGCAACATGATAATTAATAAAGGGGTGGGTTGCTTTTAGAGCAAGATAACATAGAAATTTCAAAATGCACAAATTGATCAAAGTAATATAACTCCTACTTTGCTTATTTTAATTATTTTTATTTTTATTTTTGTCAGTGAATTTTTCTAAATTGGAAGCATTTAAGAATCCCTCTTTCACAATTTCTGCATCAGTAAAAGATTTCGTAGGATAACCAATGATATAACAAATTTCATAGGGTGCCTTTGTTACCGCTGAGACATTACCACAGAGAAATATTTTTTTGCTGTTGTAAAGATTATTCAAGAAAGCCTATTTATCATGTCTTGAACGATATCTTCGAGGAAAAGTGTCATTGAACGATTCATGTTTATTGGTATTTTTTTTTAATACTTTCGTGACAAATCAAACAATTACTGAACCATGCTTGTTTTTCACTACAAAATAATCAATATCCTGATCATTTTGAAACTATCTATTTTCTTCGAATATTTTTCACTTTAGTTCCACTCATAAAATTGTCACTACTCCACTGTTGTCTATTATCAGTAATGAGAAAATAATATCGATTCGCACCCATACGGCATCGACAACAAAAAACAAAATTGATATGTTTGATTTTTTAGAAATGAACATTTCCCACCAAATTTTCATAAATAAATAAATGAATTTATCAGAGCAAGGTTATTACCGGACCACTTAAAAATGCCGGTGGGTCGCAGGTTGAATATCGCTGGACTGCACTATTTTTCTAATGGCATTTGTACTTTTAGAAATTAATGATGGATAAAATAAATCATTAAGTAAACATCACTTTGCAATGTGTTTCAACTTAAAAATTAGAGAAAGAAAAATAACATAATAATTATCATATTACTTAAAAGTAATAAGTAATAAATAGATAATTTATTACATATCTTGTTAATTTGTACGCTTTATAATTAAGATCGTATTGCAACTTAAGCTCAGAAATGCATTATTATTTCATTCAAAACATTTTTATTATATAATGGGGGTGCGAAAAAAATTATGTTTGAAAATTGAGTCGCCAGTATTGAAACTTTGAGAAGCACTGATGTACAGTTATTTTTCCATCGCCGATATCTAACAGTTGTTTTGAGAATGTTTCAGCAGATGGATCTTGAAGCATTTGAACGCGCATATTTACTTTCAGCTGTACTTTTTCAACATTCCGCCACATTGGTGACGATTTCAAGCCAGAGTTGATCTCATCAGCGTACGTTGAACGTGAAAAGAAGGGGATTATTTGTCTGAAATCACCTGAAATGTGAGTAACAGAGTGCCACAAAATAGTTTGTCGTTGTTTTTTTATGGTTTTCAATGTCCTGTTTAACGCCTCAAGCGAATGTTTGTGAGCTATAATTGTGCATTCATCCCAGATGATAATTTTACAGTATGGCCAAGGATCATTGTTTTTTATGTTGCACACTGCGTCTGGGTTATTTTGAATATTTAGTGGCAGATTAAATGATGAATGAGCTGTTCTGCATTCATCTAATAAATTTTCGGCAATGTCAGTCGATGTAAAGGCCAATGCAATGTCATTATATGATTGTATTTTGGCGAGAATTAGCGAAATGAGGAATGTTTTGCCAGTTCCACCTGGTGTATCAAAAACAAAGAATCAAACTTGTCCTGCGTGAGCATATTGCGGTCAGAAATGATTCTTTGTTTCTTAGTCAGTAGTAGGTTATTGCGAGTAATAATCTCTGACATTTCTACAGTATTGTACTGAACAACAGTCACAAATAAAAAACACTCATTCTGCTTTAGATTGACTGTAAATACTTGCTCTAAGGTTTTTGATTTGAATAAATTGGGGTATGCATCAATCTGAGTGGCTTGCTTGTAGGGCATCCATTTTTTTAAGCCCATGTGAAATAGCGTGGTACTTCTGAATAGAGTAGTTTTCGAGGAAATGCACCAAAAGCAACTAACTGCACGATTACACAATTCAAAAAATGGAGAGAGTGTAGTTTTTGGTGTAATTGCAAGCATTTTTTGAAGTAGAGTAAAATAAAAGTTTTTGTGAACTTAATTTATTAAATCATTAATTTTAAAAAAGCAAAGTATGAACTTTTTAGTTCAGGCGATTTACTTGTCATAATTTTAAGAAATCCTTACATAACGATCAAAAAATTTCGCTCAATGGGATTTACAGAAAACACAATACTCCTTATCTTAAAAAAATATATTAATTATTTTTTAAAGCAATGCATTTAAATGTATTTCAAATAAACTTATCTGAAATAATGAAAACAGAGTAAAAGTGATTTTTGATTTAATATAGACATCCTTTTTTCTAGAGTTACCCATGTGCAAGGTGATTTGGTAAGTGGAACAGAGAAGAGTCATACATCTGGCGTGCAACCGATTTTCGAAGCCAAACCTTGGCATACCATAAATACGTGTTTGTTATTAGATTTTTAATAATTTGAGGGCATAATTTTTAAGTTAAAGTTTCTTAATTCCACGTATTGATTGCAAGAAACGGTAATTTAAAAAACAATATAATAAAAATTTTACATAAATAAATTTTAGCAAAAATTGAAATAAACAAAAAAATTAATCTGTAATTTTTAAGCAATTTTTCAATCTTCGTAACTTGGGTAACATTTTTCTGCACGCGGAAAAAAGTTTCGTGAGATTATCTTTATAAATGACAAAGTTATTGAATGTTTAATTAACATTTTGAAAATTTTTTTGAAAAATCGTAAGAAAAAGGTATTTTATTTTTTAAAAGACTGATTCAGAAAGAAAAAAGCGTGAAATTATTTAGCGTGGAATATCGTTTAAAGAACAGGAAAATAAATTTTTCGCAGCAATTAAGAAATCATTTTCACATAAAGCACCAATTCTGACTCATTTTTAAAGTAATCGTAAAAAATACAAATATTATTACATAGTAAAAATAATTATATACCGTATCGTGGCGAAATAAATGATATTCCCGATTCTGTAATTATTTTTTGTCTGAGTTTTATAGAAACAATTAGACAGTTATTTGAAAAACGTAGAAAAAGTCGAAACTTTTCACTCAGCTAAAATTAAAATGATGCTCGACCGAAAAACAACACACAGGATTAAAACAATTGCACATTTTAAGGTTTTTCATTAATATCTTTTCAACTAATTGCAATATCGAAATGAAAAACAGTTTACGTCCTATTCTCAAACCTACTGAATATACGCACACAATTTTATAAGATTTGATTTAGCCTTTTCGGAGGAGTTTGGCTACCAACACGAGAATTTTATATATTATATATATATATATATATATCATTCATTTGTTTTAAACTTCCTAATAGAACTTACCTCAATTAATTTTACTTAAGCAAGGGGAAGTATTTTTTCTTGATATTAAATCGTTTTTAAATTGCTTCTAACATGAAAAAGGAGGATGTGCTTTTCTAAAAAAAAGTTTTTTGATTGCTATTATCAGAGTTAATATATTACCTCAATGAACCCACTGAGATTACAAGCAACTTCTTTTATTGATTAAAAAAAGTTGCACTATGTATTTCCCCTTTTTAAGTTTGTAAATCTGTTATTATACCCTCGAGAATTTATCTTGTCCTTTTACTTAATAATGGCTCCCTTGGTACTTCATTACAGGATAATTTGATGAAAACGATTTCTAGCGTAATGACTAAGGCTAGAGTGTGATGAGAGTTCTGTTTTTTTGAGTGCACGTATATTTTTGTTCTACATGTAATGAAAAATATTTTTTTAAAAATACGAATACTTAATGAATTACTGAGATTTTCTTCCAAAAATTGATCGTGTTATGCAATAAATAATGAATATTTACATAAAGAGTTGAAAATATTTTTCAAATACTATTCAAAATGCATTTCCTTAAACTTTTGACTTTTTTAGTGAAATTCATGTAATTAGAGTTTATATTAGTAACAAACCAAAAATTCTGCTTAAAGCAATACAATATTCAGATTAGTTGTAACAAATAAAAAAAAAGGAAAATTTCTTTCCAAAGCCTTTGATTTCAAATTTTAAGGTAATTTATCTTGTTGCCATGCTATGAAAAGTGTATTTCGTTCGTCTTCATGATGTTCAGCTACCATTGCGTGCTACGTTCATTTGTGCCATAGCCAGTGTAGCAAAGTTTTTTCTAACATCCATATCTTTTAGTAATAACTGGTGAATTACGTGGAATTTGTATGAATAGCGATTCAA
Organism: Trichonephila clavata; assembly: GCA_019973975.1. Classification (NCBI taxonomy): domain Eukaryota; kingdom Metazoa; phylum Arthropoda; class Arachnida; order Araneae; family Nephilidae; genus Trichonephila; species Trichonephila clavata. Next base: position 8,125 of record BMAO01010288.1, read on the forward strand.
AAACTGATTCCATACAGAATACACGGAAGCAGCAGTGCTGAAATCACCATAGTTCTCCTCTTTTTACGTGGACATTTATTTTCCACTGATGTCTTTTGTGCTAAACCTTTCATGACACTTTGTATCACATGGGTCGGGAACCCACTCAAGGATGATATCTGCTACTTAATGAAATATTTTTCAAGATCACCGTTTCCTCATAACGATGTTTGGAATTAAGTATTCCAAGCAATAAAATAGGCCTTGTTTGCGCTTTGAGTACTTCTACCTTACGAAACATGCCGGTAGTTGAGAGTTTACTGTTTTTTACAAAAAAAAAAAGTTGAATAATCAATGTTTGTTTGGATAACGGCTTTGGCTACACATTTCCTGTCAAGTCAAGTGTTTAATCAGAGTCTTATTCATATAAAATTTACAGCATGAAGTTTGAGTGATTTTTCCGATTACTTTTGGAAATAATTTTTTTTTTATATTGGGAGAAATATGCAATGCCATCTCATACCTTAGCACTGACATAACTTTCTCCCCTGTCTTTATTTGTCTTACTACAAATTCTTGACCGTTGCCAAACATATGGCGCATCCTATAGGTAGGGATAAAGAAAACTACACGTTTACTTTCCCCCACTTTTTTAAGTAGATTAAAAGCATGGATGGTATAGGTGAACACTGCAAAAATCATGGCTATTAATTGACATTTGGTAACTATATGGGATTATACGAATTAGGAATAGGCAGATGTGCACAGATAATATACCAGGTCCAATATTCAAGAAGGTAATGTTCTCTCAATTGATGAGCATCAATAGATGGTTGCGAGATGTTTGATCTTCTGTGTATTAGACGCCGGTCGCTACAGGGGAAATTCTTATGTCATGGATCGTCGTCACTTCAGCTGAACATCGCCAGCATACCAGATTTGTTTCAGAGCGTCCGAAGATCCGTCGTCGGTTCGTATCAGCTTTTTATTGCGTACACGGCCTCAACTTCGAACAATTCATGTGACAATAACTTGTTGCAATTCTAACATAGATTTGGAATGAATTGTTGGTATTGTAAAATGCTTTACGTCTAATAAACATATTTCTCACCATTCCTTGCTTCTTCACATTTCAGTCGATATCAAACCCTGCATAACTGTTTTTGCGGATATTTGTTGTCCCCATGCTACCTGATATCACTCCTTAGAATTTTTCGGTTGTATTCGGCAACAATTTGCATGTACTGCATCATTAAAATTGCGTATGCTTCAATTCTATTTCACTGTGTAATACATATACGGTCGACTGTCACTGATTCAAACCTTTGATAGTAAGAACCTCTCGGTAATTCGAAGTATATGCTCCACCTCTAGAAAAACTCTTGATGTTTCGAACTAAAACTATATATGCTTTGGTACATTCAATATTTGAAACTAAAATCTGTGGCTGGCCAGACAAACACGCAATGATTTGAAGGTATCTTATGTAACTCTCTGTCCCCAGCATCATTGATTCTTCAATGCTAGGTCAAATCTGGCCCATGATTTATTTGGTGCCAAGTACATTCATAAATCATCATGTCACTCTCAGGCAAAATATCCAACCCTACACATCTCTTCTTCACAACAGAGGACTATCCTTTCTGAACACATGTGTAGCAAGGTCACGTGTTAAATGAAAGATATGGCCGGTTGACAAAAAGTGTGGCCGATCTATTGTTCATTTGAAGAAGTATATCAATAAAAGTATCATTTCCTTGAGTTCATAAAAGGGGCTACGTTAAGGGCTCACCAAGACAATTCAACACAAAATATGTAAGCTCTGACTTATTTAATACAAGACTCTAGACGATAGTCAGTGCTAGAATTGTAGTTTCTGAAAGAACTGATAACAGATTAAACGAATTTTTAAAAATAACACATTTTTTTGTCAAAAAAGATTAATTATGTACATTATGTATTATTTTAATAATTGTTTTTAATATATAAATGTAATATTTTAGTTTAGGGATTTTAACTTATGTGTATAATTTTTATACTACATAATATGATCCGTTTAAAAAAACCTTTAAAGTAATTTTATATATATATGTAGAATTGTTGTTTATTACATAGTTTCAAGTTTAAATGTGTTAGAAAAAAAAATTTTCGTGTATTTTGAGTTTTTTTTCAACCTCTTGTTAATTTGAAGTTTTTCGTTGGTCACTCCAACTTCGCATTATTGAGAGTTGAATGTATATTGTGGACACTATATATAATATTCTTTTTTAATTAATGGTTGTCATGGAGTTTCACTTCAGAACAATCGAATTTTTGACAGTTAAATTTGAACAAATCATACAAATGCAGGTATTTTCTATACTCTATAAAAAATAAAACCATAAAAATTATTATTAATATTGAGTTTGTTTTTAAAGTATTTATATATGCACAAAAAAACTGAAAGAATATCTTATAAAAAATAAATCATAAATATAAATTAGTATTTATATTTTTAGTCCATTATGCAAGGTGATTATAATTGAAGAAATGATTCCAAAACGAGACTCTAATTTTAAACCTACTTGTCCAAATGATTTGATGTTTTAACAGAACAACAGTGGAGCAAAGGAACCATGTTTGGCAAAAGAAGATAAAATTATTTCAAAACACGTTACTAAATTGCGCTGTCAGTGGAAAGCCTTAATGAATTCATTAAAAACACAAAGTTTTTAGTTGAAAGGAACAACACACTTCAACTGTTTAAGACAATTTTACTAGAGAAAATGCATCAATATGTGTGTACAGGTAAAATTGTAATAATTTCTAGAGAAAAAGAAGAACCTCATGAAACAAATACCGTATGAATGATTAACGCATAAATTATTTAATATGCAACCCAGCTTGTTCCGCTGTATGTTGAAAGCGCAAAACGATTTGTTTTACAGGAAATTGAGGATATATGTGCTGATGCTATGAATGTGGTGCGCAATAAAAAAAAATTAATACTGTTTTTCAGGGGAACGAAATAGACACACTTTTGAAAATGGTGGCTTACGATTTTATCATAACCGAGAGGATACATCAGCAACATTTCTATAAGAGCTACAATGTGCGGTGGATCACTTTCTTGCATTAATTCCACTAGGCAATATGAAAATAATTTTGGGCTTAAAAATAGTTTATTATGAATAATTTTGGCACGGAAATCACCATAAAAACTTCAGATTAGCTTTTGTTTTGAAGAATCAGAACTCCTCATTATTCATAAATAACTATATTTTTACTCATCTTTACTTTCAGTGTATGATCTTTTTGGTGTTCATTTGAGTAGATAAATGGTAGCTCTTGGATCAGGAACGTTTTTTAATTCTACGAAAATCATATAACCACGCAACCTTTCTTCAGGTGTGTTTTGAGTGTAACTTAGAGCATCAAAAGAACAAAGAAAAGGCAATAGTGCATGATTCTAGTGATATTGGCTGTTTTTTGACAACAACTCAAGGTAAATCAATTAAACTATACCTAGGTCTCAAACACCATTTACGTGGCACATCTACATTGTAACAAAAAGTGTTAAAAACCAATTTCACTTAAATATATCACCCAAACTTTTCCATTTGCTGCAAATTCAGATCAGAATTCAACGGAAATGTGTTAATAACCCGTAAAATGTTTGTTACGTTTGTGGTGAAATGACTTTTGCAGCCCGGAAGCGAATGATCAGCCCAGTTGTAAGGACAGCTTGCTTCCTTTACTTCGGAGCGAAAGTAGGTAACTGGTTAAACCATGGCCCGACACGTATGTTGTAACTTTTTCTCAGTGAGACTGAGAGAGTGGCTGGAGGAAAAAATTGTGCAATGCAATTATCTGTACAACTGGTTTGATATGATCCAACTAACCATATAGACAATTGTTATTTCTGTATGGCGCCCCATAAACATGGGTTGGTCAAGAAAGAAAAAAGCCCGTTTGCAGTATCCATGCATTCCATGAGCCATTCAGCCAGCTATTGACTCAGCTGATATGCCAATTCTTACCCACCTAAAATGTATGAGATTGTGAAGGATTATGTTGAAGAAGAATTCAACAGACCTGGGACATCCCATGACTCAAATTTCGAGGCAGATGATTTAAATGAGCTCCACATACTATAGATCAACCAGAATTGTGTGACTTCGTGAGAGATCTTAAATTGGCCAAGCAACAGACAGAGCTTTTGGCATCCAGATACAACAATAGAATCTAATCCTACCAGCCATCAAGATTACAGAGTACAGGACTCGTGAGAAGAATCTCCATCATATCTTTGAGACGAAAGATCATCTGATTGCTTGTATTGATGTCAACGGCTAGATGAATTTCATGAACATTAGTAATGAACTAAATAACTGAAGGTTCTTTATAGATGCTACCAAGCTTAGTTTGAAAGCAGTATTACATCTAGAATTAATAAAATACGAGAATCATAAATGGCACATCTGTGGTGACCTGAAAGGCATTGTTTTACTCATGGGAATACAGTTATGCTATAACAAATACTGCTGCGTTCGGTGTTTGTGACACAGTAGAGATAAAAAATCTCACTACATACAAGACGAATGGCCATCTAAAAATCTGAAATCCGTTGAGAGAAATGTTCCAAATCACATCCTGCTACCTTCGGGGCCCACAAATACGCAAAATCCTGAAAGACCACGCTTTGGATCAAATTCTGGAAGGGAAAGAGAAAACAGCATGTTAATCCTTTATAATTGTGGTATCAAGATTTCTAGACAGCAAAAAAGATGAAAACCATCCACAGTTGGGGAAAGAACTATGAAAACTGTAAGACCTAGGATGCTAAAGATCCATTCTTTTACATTCTCATTTTGATTTTTTCCCTAAACATTGTGGAACTTTATACAATGATCACAGTGAAAGGTTTTATCAAGATATCGCAGCAATGGAACGTATATATCAGGGTCTTCGGATGAGTCAATGCTTGCAGACTACTGTTGGACTGTTGAAATGAATACTTGGGCTTCAGCATACAAAAGGCAATTCAAAAAAGAAAATGTTCACATGAAATAAACTAAAAAAAATACTACTGATTTCTGATATGAACAATATTTCCTGAAACATGACATATTGTAATGTTTATTCTTCAAATTTACCAATAAATTGATGTATGAGCTGTGGTATGTCTTAAAACAAGTTAATAAATAAATTTCATTTACATATTCGTTTTTTTTTCCAACACAAAATCAGTAAGGATATGCTATTTAAAACTAGGAATAAGACAAACAGTTGTTTTTTGTTGCCTAGAGTGTAATGTATGATCCACACATTGCTGCATAAGTGCCTGAAAAACATGGTTACTTAAAAGGGCTTCACACCATTTGGCAGAAACGGTTCTGGTAAGAGAGCTGTAGTTGGGATTTTCTTGAAGAATGTACCAATGGCACTCGCTGCTGTTATTCCGCACTACACAATGACCTTTTTCCGAATTAAGAGGTAATGACTGTTGTGGAAATCGAATCACAGTCACCTATATCCTGCACTTTTGCGTATTTACAGAACCTTGCAAATAGAAATGGGATTTGTCATACCACACAAAGCTCCATGGTCATAAATTATATATTTCCATTACAGGCAGAAAATTGTAATACAAGCGATTCTTGTGTTTCCAAATCATGAAATAAAAATAGCTGCATACAAATTTTTTTGTATGAATTATATAGTTCAAGATGGTCCATAGATATTTGCATTCCCTGCTAAAAGCTTTATGAAGCATTCCGGCAATTTCCGGTGTTCTGCTGATTCTGCACTACTGTTTGTTGATTCTTGTTAGTCTGCGGCCACTCCTTCTACTGCCACTTCTACAGCTGTTTTTTTTTAATCTATCTTTTTTCTCAGGAAATATGTCAATATTGGGCCAAATTTTACAGCTTTAATGACTGGAATTCTCTGATAGCCGTTAATGCACCGTCAGCGTTCTGATGGAAGAAAAACAAAACTTCACGAGCCGAGCACAATTACAGCTATGGCATGTTACATCTTATTAATTAGCATACTGACACTAATTAGTGCTTTTAATTGGCACATTCCGCAACATGCCTTATTTCACTTAATAGTTGACTATAAGCAAAATTTGGAACTACTTTGTTTTTCTCCAAACAAAATCTTATTTCTACACTATTGCTCTGGTAAAATATTAAACAGCGGGTTTGTGTGATGTGTTTTCCGACGAGTGCACGCTTAGCGTGTAGTCATATTCTCACCGGACATTCATATGGAGGACGCAAGGTACCCGTTATCACCAAGAGGACATCATTGAACGCTTGAGGGATTATTCTTGATTCCAGAACTGACCTACATATTTAAATTGGAACAATGACAGGCCAAATCCATCGGGACTTTATCCTGAAATAACATGTATGTTTATTTCGGGGTGTTGTGGGCCCAGAATCGGTGTCTAAGGATGACAACACACGTCCTCACTGAGCAAATATCGAAAGCGAATGCCTTCAATCGGAGTGTATTACCAGTATATACTGGCCCACATTCTCACCGATCTTGAATTAAGTCGAGCTTGGGTGGAACATGCGTATTTGACAAATTGTAGCTCATCGAGTACCTCCTACATGTCTAATGGAATGCGTTGGTGAGCATTGCTTGATAAGTTCTGTAATATTCCTCAAGATCAAATCAATAATTTGATAGCATGCTTAAGTATTGTACAGACTGCATTTTATCGTTTGGTAGACATAATATGTATTAACTATCATATTAAGCATATAATATTGCTGTTTGTAAATAGGGTTTTATTTCCCTGTAATTTGCTCCAGGAGCAAAAATTGCAATAATTTGATAATATAAATTATCTTGATATAAAACATGTAGATTATTTTTTGCTCTTTACTTTTGTTTAATAGCAATGCTTTAAAGTCACATCGATTTTTTTCCTGAATCTTTCTTTGCCTGAATTTGCATCACCTTAATTTATGGAAATGAGTGTATTTGTCTCATCACCCTTATAAATTTCACTTAATCCTTGTTTTTCCACTTTATATTTTAGAAAATCTTGATCATTCCTCATTGGCATTTAGGAAATTGATTTAATAAAGTATTTTAAACATAGGAGAGAGCGTAAATTATACGCCAAATATATACATCGTACGTAATTACTCTACATTTTTATTATACTATGAAAAAAATGGACGGAATCACACATGACCTCTTTGGCTAAGGAAATAAAATGAGAATATTATAGTAAAATGGCTGAGTGAAAAGAAGTATTCGAGATGTAATTCTCCAGGATTAGTGAAACATCTAAACAATAATTTTAATATTTTTAATTTGGAAAATGAAATGAAATTGGTGCTTAGATGAATGGTGCATGTACTTAAAATCTACGAAAATATTTAAGAATATAACTTGAATTAATAATATTGTTTTTCATGCCAATCTAAAAAAAAATTCTGGAGTCCTGAGTTTATAGTAAACTGCACATTCATTTCGAGTACAATGAAAACACCTAGCAAACCAATAGTATATGTGTTATAAATAATGAAAATACTACGAGGGGTGTTCAAAAAACGTTCTTTTCTCTATAAAAGTATCCATACAAAAATTAGAATTTGAGAAGTGGTGATACCAAAATGGAAATCAGCTTCTCCACATGTACTTCTAATGCTAATTTTGCAGTTATATTTCATTAAAACATTTAAACCATTTTTAATATGTGGTTGTCTTTAATTGATTGCATAAGATGTCAATCTTTTAAGTCATCATTTACTTAAACTTTTTATTTAAAAAGAATTTCAAATTTTCTAAAAGGACAATTAGAAATGCAAATGTCTGCTTTCATTTTGAATCTGATTCAAGCATAAAATGGATTAGTGCCTATAGAATATTCGAATGTTCTTGTACAACGACGTTTTTATTTATTTATATGTTGGTGGTGATTCTTAAGGATACCTGGCTTTTGGAAATTCATTTTATGTATCAATTGTCATCAAATATGAGTACATATGACAAATACAAGAAATATTGATTCGCCGGCATCAGAATCTTATTAACTATTGGAAAAGAATTAATTCAAAATTATTCAGAAATTGTTGTTTGTTGTTTCATACATAACAGTGAAGCACCTCATGGTGCTGCAATAGCGTAATTTTCTTTTTAAAAAAATCTTTCTTTGCAGTGTCTATCTGAAATTGACATTTTGTGATTTTTTGAAGAAGCAAAAGTCACTGCAATGCAGCGCATAGTAAAAAAGTTTTCACCTTCCAGAGTAATTTATAAATTTTGTAAAACCTGCATATATTGAATAATGCGAAAAAAAATTTAAATACATTCCATAACAATAAAACAAGAAATACAAGCAAATTATTACATGACAGTTTGTGGTTAATTGCTCGAAAATAGACATCAAACATTGTTCCATTACTCAATGAAAAATGCAGGTAAAACTTTGAAATTTTACAGGCATATTTAATATCAAATAAACCAATAAAAAATTTTCGACAGTTTAATGATTTTCGGGTACCATATCTCCTTAATTTGTACGGTTTATTATTAAATTCGTAGAATAGCTTTGGCTCTAAATGCATTATTATAGAATTCAAGACATTTTTATTGTATAAAGGGGCGTGATAAAAATTATGATTGAAAATTGTGTCGCCAGTAGTGAAAGTTTGAGAAGCACTGGGTTAGATTAATTTGATACCTTGCCTACTTGTCCAGGACTGATGACAATGCAATACTTTTATAATTTTTTCCATTGCCCTGATCAGGATCATCAAATTTCATCATTTCCCATTTTCATATACCATCATGGGCATCTGCGATAAATTTCAGATCCCATTTCCAGATTTCCGACTAAAAAAATAATTACAACTTAGTTCAATTAACAATAAAAGGTGTTTTTTTATTTATTTTTTTAAACTATAGTGCATTATTAATCGACATTTTAAAATAGTTGAAACATTAAATTTTTTGGAATTTTGTAAAAAGTCATGTAAGATTATTAAATAAATCAACACCTTCATTTATTTAATTACCTTGTTCAAAAAAATCACATATAAAAAAAAACTAAAAAAATTATGATTACAGAAAAGTTTTGCCTTCCTAAAGGCTAAAATTTAACTATAGTTACGTATTTATTTACAAATATATAAACTATTCTCAATTAAAAAAAAAAGAACAGAATAGTTCTGAAATGCATCAAAATAATAAAAAACAATTGAATGAAATATTTAAAAGAAAATGTATATTTTAAATTTGTTCTCTTTAAGCAGATATCAAATGCCTTTAAGACATTTTTACTTCTTATTTCTATCAGCAAATGTCAAGCAATTTTACGCTAACAATGAACAGAAAATGCATTTTTCAGTAATGAATAAGAGCTGTGAGCACAAATAGGGTAATGCGATACACATTATACGCCTATAAATATAATTTCAGTGTGATATCTAAAAGTATTCATTTGTATAGATGTAATAAAACCATTTATTGTTATTTACTTTGACGTCTTACGTATTTTTTTTCAGAAGCTAATACAATAATCCTCTCAAAAAAATAACACTGGCTTATCCCTTTTTGTTGTTACTCTAAGTTGTCGCTACATGGATCACATCTAAAAAAGGATACCAGCCGTGTTTTGTAAATTTAACTGTAGAATATATTTTGATGGAAATTTATTTCAATCAAATGTAGAACATAAAATATTATGAACAAACAATATTATCACAAAGAAGGATAAATCGTTTGATACCTCACTAAAACTGATTTTTTCTGAACATTTAAATCCTTCACACGTTTGTTCTTGTAGACAATGAAGTAGGCATTGAATGAGGATTTGAAAAACTTTTTTTATCATCAGTAATGCTTAATCATACCTTGATATATATAAAGGGAGAAAGAGAGATTAATAAACATTAATCAAAACTGAAATAAACTGAAACTTCAAGTTAACCAGCAACAAATTTTAGAAAGTATATATGAAAAAATAAAATTAATTTGAGATAATTATATAAAAATATGGATGCTACAGTATTATAATTTTTGCTGGCATATGAGAGCTTATATATAAAATAATTAATACAAAAGATGCACTCTATGTGCGTACTATTAATATCCTCTTGAGTATTCTTTGGGACAGCAAGATTCACCAATCTTCTCCTAAGGAAGTGCACATGATATGCAAATTAAGTTTAATGCATATATTTCTTGTTCCCGTGTTATGTGAGTTAGAGAATCAGGAGTGCAGAGAACAGATAACAAAAAGTTAGAAAGTTGGAAGTTTACCTAACCAGACGAGGCAAGATAGTTACATGGTGAAGATTACCGTAAGTGGTTGACATTAAGAAATATTAAAGAAAAGAGCTGTCATTGATAAATTATATTGGTTAGAAGACTGCTTAAGTTCAGGTATTGTCACCTTCCTATTACGTTGATATTTAAAGTATTAAAGTCGTTAAGAGGACAGTAAGTGTATCTCTACCGTGCAAAGTAATATGAAGGAAGAACCTATATCATAAAGTGGTTATTTATGCATTCTCCCAAACGTGACTCCCATCTCTTTCCTTTGTAGTGTGTTTGGATTATCATATTTATAATGTTTAATTGATTTGTGTTTGGGTCGATTAAAGTAATAAATAAAATATTTGGAATGTTGATGATTTTTTTAATTTCCTGCACACCTTTAGCTGGGTCACAGGGTAGAAGGGAATTAGGCTCGTTTAAAGTGAGATTGAACATGTCTTGTCGCCAACCAAACTTCCCCCTTTCTGTTAATAATACTGAGAAAAAGCCTATTTAAAATAATACTGTTAATAATACTGAGAAAAAGCCTATTTAAAATAATACTGTTAATAATACTGAGAAAAAACCTATTTAAATTAATGTATAGAATATCTAAATCAATTTTTAAAAAAAGAAACGATCCTTACAGCAGTCGCATACGATGTGTAACATCTGTATGTTATCGTTGTAAATTCGCAATAGCAACTTAAATCCTGAAAAAAATGAATCGAGCGTGATTGGAAATAATTTTTTATGGAATTATATCTTTAATGAAAATTTTATTTAATTAACACAAAGAGTAATGCAATTTTTTATCAAAAATAATTATTATTGTTCAATTTGGGGAACAGCGGTAATGATAATTTATGATAAATAAAATCTAAAACATATACTTGTGTTTTTAAAATATTTAAAACCATTGAAAAATAGCGTCAATAGCAGTGCCACTGTTAGTTGTCGAAACATTTCGATTTGTGTTCATTTCGAGCTTGAGTTCATCATTCAAAAAAAGCTATGATTGGCTCGTCTTCTAGAGAACTGAAGTAAACTTTAAAATCAAAACACAAATCATGGAAAGCGAGTGATAGTTTAAAAAAAAAAAGAGCAGAACCACCTTTGGTATATGGCAAAAGTAAAAATTGAAGGAAATATTCAATTTTTTCAACTTTTAATTCGGAGAAATGTACAACCACCAAAATCACAGCTTGTCCATTTTCAAATAAG
>BMAO01010289.1:0-43574 GCA_019973975.1 Trichonephila clavata
TAATTTATTGCGGTGCTCGCCACACATCGGTTTCGTGTTTACATCGCTCTGCGTCCGCCAGGCCAGATTCTCAAAACTATTCTAAGGGGTTGCCATATTCCGTAAGGGACCCATGGTCGGGTTTACCACAGAGTATCCCCCCAGTGACTGAGGGTAACAGCCCAAGGGAACGACCATTAGTTTTTAAAATTTTTATAAACATTATTTTCTCTCTTCCCCCCCCCTTTTTTTTTTTTTTTTTTTTTTGAGAATCCGTACTGGTAGAAATACATTAACAATTTGAATATGATAATATATACAGAAAAAATAGAACATGTAAATGTCTTCCTGAATTTGTGGTATATATTGGGTTTTTTGTTAGTAGATATTTTATCATCTTTTACACTTTTGCTCACTGAAGGTGGAGTTTCACACACAGTTTCTGAGAGAAGATGTGCAGGTTTGACGCGATCTAGAGAAACTTTAGTTTTTCGACCATTAACGTCAATGGTGATAGTTTTGTCTGTTCTGGACAGAACTTTATGTGGTCCAGTATACGGTTGACATAAAGGTGGTTGCTCACGATCGATTCTCAAAAAGATATGAGATGATGATTTTTAGTGAAGGATGAATGTAGAATCGATCAGTTGCAGTGAGCAGATGTTGCAACAGGATTCAGTTGTTGCATTCTGTGACGAAGATTAGTGATTAAATTATTATCACAAAAAGGAATGTTTGATATATCTATCATGTCACTTGGAAGACGTAGGTTTGTTCCATAAACAATTTCAGCACAAGAAGATTGCAGATCTTCTTTAACTGCTGTTCTAATGCCGAGAAGAATGATGAGGACTATTTCAGACCATCTGTCATTCTCATGGGCTTTAATGGCTGATTTTAAATGTCGATGGAAACGTTCCACTATTCCATTTGAAATTGGATGATATGTTGTAGTTTTGATCTTTTTGTGTTCCCAGCATGCGAGTAAATTCAGCATACATTGATGAACGCATCTGGGTTCCTTGATCAGAGGTGATTATAGATGGGCAACCAAAACGAGAGATCCAAGTGTCAAAAATTGCACGGCAAATGGTTTTTGCTTGCATGTCTGGAATGGGGATTGCTTCTGGCCATCTGGAGAAGCGGTCGTTTATCGTAAGAAGATAACGATGACCTTCAGATGGTGGCAAGGGACCTACAATATCTATGTGAATGTGAGTGAATCTAGCGTCAGGAAGAGAGAACGTTCCTAGAGGTGTTTTAGTGTGCCTTTGGATTTTTGACTTTTGACACGATTCACAACACCGGACCCATTGCTTTATTTGGCTTTTCATGCCAGGCAACACGTAGCGAGAGCAGATGAGTTTTGTAGAAGCTACTTTTCCTGGATGTGCAAGATTATGAAGATGGTTGAATATTGTTCTTCGAAACGATGCAGGGACGAAAGGACGTGGAACTCCTGTTGAAGTATCGCAAAGAAAATTGCAATCTGAGGTTTGGCATGGTTTTAGCTCTAATTTAAGAGATGATTCATTATTCCGCAGAAATTTTTGAACTTCTGGATCATTTTTCTGTGCTAATGCAAATTCTTTAAAATTTAAATTTGGAGAATTAGTAATTGAATCAATTTCGATTCTGGAAAGAGCATCAGCAACTATGTTCTCTGAACCTTGCACATGCCGAATGTCGGTAGAATATTGGGAAATTGAACCTAAGTGGCGTAGTTGTCGAGGAGAACATTTATTTAAGTTTTGTTTAAAAGCATAAATTAGGGGCTTTTGGTCAGTGTATATTGTGAAGTTTCTGCCTTCTAACATATGCTTGAATTTTCTTATAGCCGAATAAATTGAAAATAGTTCCCCATCATAAGTTGACCATTTTTGCTGACCTTTGTTAAGTTTCATGGAGAAAAAGGCTATTGGTTCCCATTTCCCTTGTGATAATTGCGATAAAGTGCCTCCAATAGCAATATCTGAAGCGTCCACCCATAGGCTCAATTGAGCCCCTGGAATAGGATGTCTTAAAAGGGTAGTTTCTGCCATAGCGTTTTTCGCTGCAAGAAAAGCTTGTTTTGCGTTTTCATTCCATTTTAATGGTTTGGATGATTTGCGAACACTAGAATGAGATTTCTTTTGATTTGTATGTCCTTCTAGAAACTGAACAATGGGAGCAAGTATATGTGCGGCTTTTGGTATAAAGCACCTATAAAAGTTAAACATGCCCAAAAATCTACGCAATTGTGTTAATGTGTTTGGTTTAGGAAAATCTAGAATACATTTTACTTTATCAGGTAGAGGTTTAATTCCATTTTCTGACAGATTAAAGCCTAAAAAGTCTATTGATGATGCACCAAATATGCATTTAGATACATTAATGCATAGACCATATTCATCTAATTTCGAAAATAGGTTTTTTAAATGTTGTTGATGTTCCTGGGGATTTTTAGATGCAATTAAAATGTCATCGACAAAAGCGTAAATTCCAGGTAAGCCACGAGTGACTTCATCGATAAAGCGTTGAAAAGTTGCGGACGCGTTACACAATCCAAATTGCATTCGTGTACTTTCAAATAAACCAAACGGAGTGCAAATTGCCGTTTTGTGTATATCATCTGGGTGAATAGGAATTTGATGATAGACTTTTACTAGATCAATTCGACTAAAAACTTTTGAGCCATGTAATTCAGCTGTAAAATCAGCAATACAAGGAATGGGGTATTTATCTTTTAAAGTTTGAGAATTTAACGCTCTATAATCACCAACAGGTCTCCAATCTAAAGTACCTTTCTTAGGAACCATATGAAGTGGGGAAGCGTAGTTACTTTTCGAAGGTCGTAAATGTCCCAGATGCATCATGTTTTGAAATTCTGTTTTTGCAATTTTTAGGCGATCTGGTGCCAACCTTTGGGGTTTTGCTACCACAGGAGGACCTTTTGTTATTATATGGTGAACAGTGTTATGTTTCACTGTTTGATTTGGATTAAGAAATTTTGTGATAGAGGGAAATTCTTTCAAAAGTTTATGGTAAATTGTATCTTTAGAGAAAGAAATCTGGACTGAATGGAGATTAGCATGTTTTAAATGGCCTACTGATTGTAATTTTGTTTTAGTATCTCTAAGACATTTATGTCTGAGATCTGGCACCAATTCAAAATAATGGAGGAAATCTGCACCAAGAATTGGTGTACTTACATCTGCAATCAGAAAAGTCCACATAAAATATCTTCGTAAATTAAAATTTAAGGTTAATGTTTTCTGCCCATATACATTAATTGATGATGAATTCGTGGCAAAAAGGGTTTGTTGTGAAGCATTTCTTTTTTGATAGGCATTAGCAGGAATTAAACACACGTCAGAGCCGGTGTCGACCAGAAAGGAGATATTTGTTGCCCGGTCTCGAATGAACAGGCAATGTGATTCCTTGGGCAAAGAATAAGTCACCATTATTCTTTGCTGGCTTCGTTTCCCTGCCATGTGCATGGTTTAATGCATTTTTCTTCTCTACATTTTTTTCCGAAACGCCTGTGAAGCCAGCAAATTGAAAAATCACGCTTATTCGAAATGCTTCTTTCACGGGAATTTTTGTTCCGACGGTATGGAGAGCGACCACGAGAGATTGAAAGGCGATCAATTCTTTTATTTAATTTTTCAATTTCACGAAACAGTTTAGATTCTAATGATTGATATTTTTTATTGGAAACAGAAAAAGTTTCAATAGGAGATGGCGAGACTTCGAGAATTCTGTCCACAATGTTGGCGGCTTTGTCTAACGTGAGGTCAGAAACAGCAGCTAAAATTGTTTCAACCGAAGACGGCAAACGCTGCAGAAATAACTCCGTCATCAGTTTATCGTCATAATTCAAAGAGTTTGCGCGTCGTTTCATGTTACGCAGTAGTTCGGAAGGTTTTTGAGAACCTAATTCTTCTCCCGAAAGGAGTTTCCGAATCTCATGCTGGGATGATTCCCCTGAACGATTTATGAGTTCGTTTTTTATTTGCGCGTAGGGATCAGTGGCATCTGGGTGCATGAGGACATCGCGAACTAAAGACGCGGTGTCGGGAGGGAGATGAGCTACTAAAAAAATGTAATTGTGTACTTAGTTAAAGACTCAGTTATTGGTTTTGGGGTTGCTAAAGCGAATGTACTCTCGCACATAACAAACTACAAGGTGGGATCGGATCTATTATATACTGGTATTTGTACAGCATTTACTTCCGACATTGTGCAAGGTTTTAGAACAAAATTACTAAATAAACAATAAAATAGATATGCATTCAATAATACAGTGCTATAATAATCAGTAATATTATAGTTAATTAGAATTTGGCATTTTCATCTATAGTATGCATGATATTTTTAACTTGTATCACAAGAATTTTATTTCATCCGAAATTATCACATGCAATCAATTAATTTTAGCATTAAATATGAAAGAATAAATAAAATACGAAATTGATAAAACAATTCAAGTTAAATTAAAAGCACAGAAAAATGAAACAGAGAAAAAAAATCCACTTATCTGTGATAATTTGCAGTTGAAGATGAGAGCCACACCCGAAATCGAAACCAAGGAAGTAGATGCAAGGATCCAAGGAATTGAGTCCTTATGCTAAATTTAGTTGAATGACGATGTTTTTTTCCCATCACCATCGATTTCGTAAAATACTATTCACAAAGTAAAGGTTTTGCGTGAAGATACGGGATCACCACTATGGTGAAAAGAGGCAACAATTCTCATACTATATTAATTTGTTGCGGTGCTCGCCACACATCGGTTTCGTGTGTTTTCATCGCTCTGCGTCCGCCAGGCCAGATTCTCAAAACTATTCTAAGGGGTCGCCATATTTCGTAAGGGACCCATGGTCGGGTTTACCACAGACTTAGCTTCTTCTCTGATCCTGAAGGGAGAAAACAAAAACAAAGATCCCACGGCTTAGACCACAGGGGGTGGGGGATCTGGGTTGGAGACCCTCCCGAATGAAGGAGAAAATACAGAACTTCACTGAATAGCACGCGCTTCCCCATCTTCCTGTTACGCATTTCCGTCCCTTTTCACGAAATGACTCCCACAAATCTTCAGCAATCGAGAGGAAAGATGTTACACATCAATAAAAATCATTACGAAAGTCATTGAATTGAAAATAAAACATGAAAGAATTTCGACGTAATTAATGTTTGCACTTCTTTAAAATATCCTACTCATGTGTTGTCGAAATGAAAACGCCCTAATGCTTAGAAAATCGAAACCAAAATATAAATTTCGAAAATATTATTTTTTTTTGCTTTAGCATATAAATATATCTGAAAGAAAATAATCTGATCTATGAAGCCTGGAGTTTTAATCTATTCTCTTCTTGTAACATTCGTTTTTAATCAAGAAATTTTTCAAATTTTTTTTTATCTGTAAAGGATTACAGTGTCCTCTACATTTTTTTGCAGGAAACCTAACCTTCTTTTAACGTAACCTCTTCATTCAACACATATGATCAATTGAGTATGCTGTGCTAGGTTGCAATGGGATTTTAGAACAAGATCCACTGGTGGCTGATACAATTTCGGTTTACTTGCGTGGCATTGTGTTTCTTTCTGAGAAAACGAAACTGTAAACATTTTGAAAACGATCGCTAGAAAAAATATGGCTTGTGTTATGAATGGTGATAAACCCAAAACAAAATCGGTAAGTTGTTTTTTAAAATTTAAATGTTTTACATTTGCACGTGTCGTGCTACCTGTCTAAAAATTATTGACAAGTATCTGATTATCGCTTTTTGTGTGCTTAGGAATATCCCATGTGTATATAGAATTAATGTGTCGTATGGAATCCATTATCTTGATAAATTCAAAGAATTTATCCTACAATAAATTATGATTTAATCGTAATTATTGTCGTATTCAGCGTATGATTAGTCAAGACATGAGTCCCCCCCCCCTTTTGTTTTATAAATAAGCTTTCATTTGCTGTTGAATTTTTTTTTTAAAAGCTTTTATTTAACTTACAATGTATGTATGTATGTATGTATGTAATTTGTTCGGGTGGAATCTTGCAACTCAATTTTGAAGCTGATATCTTCCTCCCATTGAGCTGAAATTTTGTATACACGTTTAGTTTGGATGACAATGCATGTTTTGGCACAAGTTCGATATACGGACTTTTTTCAAAAATTGCCAAATTTTTTTTTCGCCGACGGTAGTTGCCAAGGGAAGCACAGGGTTGCATTCCCCCCCCCCTTAGCCGCCGGGAAACGCCGCGATACTCCCCCCCCCTCCCTCCTGAATAAACAGTTTTGCAAAGTTCCGGTCTTCGATCTAAGTTTGCCCCCCCCCCCGCCACCTCTGTAGGAAAATTAATGGTGGGATTCTTTCTAACTTTAGTAGTAGCATAAAAATGAAACATGTAATATTTTTTCCTACATAAAAAAAAGTAATACCAATATTAAACTAAAAAAGTAGTGAAAGGACAAATTTTTGTAGAACTAAATGTAAATAGTTAATGATTATTTTAGCAATACTGCATTGAATTTAAGAATAAAAATCTATTTTTAAGTGATTCAGAATAGTAATGAACAAATTGTTCTATTTATCATCATTAAGCCTAGAAGAGAAACATTAAAATTTAACATATTAAAGCAAATTAACATTAAAATTAAAGTCATAAATTAAATATAAGGAGAATCTTTCTTGCTTACATTGAATAAAATAAATATAAATATCATTAACTTACCTTGCAGCACTTTATGTATAAAAAATTGTCACACAATGGCCAAAGTCATCACTTGTCAGCAAGATAGATTGTGATAAAAATCGTGGTGATAAAAAAATCTTGTTTAAATTCCCCTTTTAAAGAATTTGACCTAAGCCCCTCTCAGCCCAGTTGATGTCCCTAACAATTTCTAAAAACTTATTGAAACAATCCAGTCCCTGCTGTTTGCTTCATTTTCTAAACTTATATACAGCAACAAATGAAATTTTAAATCTATTTTTCTATTGCAGGTAGGGAGTGAATCTGTAACATGCTTCCAAGTGCCTTCTATGGTATTTGTGTGGCAATTCGTTACTGGATTTACAAAATGAAGGCTATGATTTAACGTCAAATGATCAAACCTTCTTTTCCTAAATTTTTAAATGCCCTCCATTTGTTGGAAAAATCATAGTTCCAGGCTCTATCCATTCCTGTAAAATGTTGACTAGAATCTCACAAGATTTGTTGAGTACTGCTTCCATTCTGAAGTCGATTTGTCGACTTCTGCATAATATAGAATAACTTCAATGACAAATTGCCCCCAATCTGCAACTGTATCAGAAGATAAATAGAAATAAGCTTTGGTCTATTTTGTTCTGGTTCCCATGATCAAATGATTAGTGAGACGAAAAATCTCATTTAATTTTAGTTTGCTGCAACTGAACCACAAGCCAAGATGTATGGTTTTAGTTGAACTACAAGCCATGATGTATGGTTTTAGTTGAACCACATATCTTGTTATTCCTGGAATTTCTGCTAATCTATGATTAACTATCTAAAATAGAATTTTTCTTCTCAAACTTCATCAGAACATTACAATTGCAGTAAAAAAATTCTAATTTAATCAGATGAGTTTTTCTTGCAAAATCTAAAAATAGTTTCCTATCCCTACATATTTCATAAACAAAATCAAGATTAAATACTCCCTTTTTCTCCCCAAATATGGCCTTTTTGCTAGAAAATAAAACAGGAACTGTTTCTGACAGAACTTTCTTATACTTGGGATAAACACTGCAAATAGTCCCATGGTTAGAGGGAACAGGTTACAATATTTAAAGGTATATAAAATAACAAAGTTTTTAAAATTTAAATTAACCTCTTTGTAAATTAATAATAATAATGTAAAAATTGATAGTCAGCCTAATCTATAACTGGAATAATTTATCAATAAGTAAAAATGAATGTTAATGAATAACTAAATAATATTAATAAATAATATGGATAAAGGCACATTAATAATAAAAGAATACATTTCCTAATTATGACAAAATTAAGTCAACCTAAGCAATAATTAAATAATTTTTCAGTAATTAAGAAGAAATATTAATAAGTAATATGAATAAGAAATAAGGTAATAATAAAAGAATTGAAATACAACCTAATAATTAAAGAATATTCAACCTAATCAATAATTAAAAATAAACTTTAATAAATATTAAATATAACTATTTTTTATAAATAATTTTTAATATTATTAATTTTAAAATTAAATAAAAAAATATTAATTTTTAATAAAGAATAAAAATTATTAATTTTAATATTATTAATAAATATTAAATAATTATGCTAAATTAATTAATATTAAATAAATATTCTTTATAAATATTAAGAAATAACAGGAAATAAGGCAGTGAATTCTTGTCCGGAAATATCTGTCTGAACAGTTGAAAATCCAAGATGAAAAGAAGGGTGTCTGAGGGAGAATTTCATAGCTCCCCCCCCCCCTCCAAGAAAAAAACATTACTGATTGGAAAATTCGCCATAAAACGAAAAACCCCGCGAAACCGGACCGGAAAACAGGGGGAGAATCATGGTAGACAGAATCTGGCGCAGAATCGCCCGAAAAGAGCGCCAAAAAAACTGCCAAAAAAAAGTCCGTATATCGAACTTGTGCCTTCGGCGCCAACTTGGATATATCTGCATTGTTGTAATAATTTTATTGTTACAACAATGACAAAATTTGGCGTCGAAAATCGGTTTTCAGCCAAACTGGAATTTCATAACGTTGCGCTATTGACAGTATTAATTAACTTTGTCTAAAAAATAATTACATTTCTACAACGTAAAAACAATCTAATTTCTACAACGTATGCAATTTTTTTACAAATTTCTATCTATTTCCTTGGATTTAAATTCAAAACAAAAAAGTAGAGCTATTTTTCAAGTAGATTGGTACATTGTATACCTTTCTCAACGCTGCCAAGTCAAACTGAGATGGAGTATTGAAGAAATTCTTTAAATAATTTATCTAACTTTAATCTATGAAACTCAGACAAAAAATAATTACAGAATCGGAAAGATCATTTTTTTAATATATCTTACCCATCAAAAAGGAATCCGCTAGGAAAACAATAAGAGAAAAATATTATCTAGAAATGCAATATATTTTCGATTAAAAAAAATAATTTTACAATAAAATGAAGTAATTTTTTAAAGAAATTTTCTAATTTTAAGCCTACGAGTAATTTAAATATACCTCATTTTATCACCAGTAATCTAAACACACACTACGACATGTGTCCTTAAATTGATTTACAAATAGAATCTGTTAATTTTATTTGAATTTAATTATTTATTTTTTCAAAATCAAGTTTCTAAAGATGATCTGAGCAATTAAAAAAAAATAGATTCTTACGTAGAAGATATTCAATGTCCAGCAAAAAATTATCATTTTTTGATAAAACTTTCTTTTTTTATTACAAAATGCGTTTTTAGTCTTAAGCATTTTATTGATTAATACAAATATTTAAATCCCTTTTGAAGTTTTTAATAAACAATTAAAATTTTCTTCTAATATCTTAGAGAAATACATCCCTTATCTTCAAAATATTTCAAATAAATAATATATTCTTTAAGTTTTTCAAAAATAGTCAAAATTTTAATTAAACATTTAATAATTTTGTCATTTATGAAGATAATCTCACTAAACCTTTTTTTTCGTGTGTAGAACAATGTTAGCCAAAATCTGCATGAAGATTGAAAAAATTGCTTAAAAATTACGGATTTAAAAAAATTGTGTTTTTAGTCTAATATTATTTTGCGAGAATTAATTCAGCTAAACCAGGGATGGCGAACCAGCGTTAAATGAGATGGACAGGCTGAGAAACCTGTCCAGCGATAACTAAAAAGTAAAAAATAAATTAAATGTAAAAAAACTTTTTTAAGAACAAGCTTTTATTTAAACGCGCTAAAAAGAATAAAATAAAATTTTCCTTTAAAACTTTTTTTACTATCAACTTATAACGTCATTACACAATTTATATGATATAAAAGCTTGTCGCGAGATTTACCTGTGTAGATAAACAAGTAAAATAAATAACTTGACCTGATTGATTTTGGTTTTTAAAAATTCAAACTAAGTAATTATGAGTACTTAAATATTGCGACAAGCTTTTATATCATATAAATTGTGTAATGACGTTATAAGTTGATAGTAAAAAAAGTTTTAAAGGAAAATTTTATTTTATTCTTTTTAGCGCGGTTAAATAAAAGCTTGTTCTTAAAAAAGTTTTTTTACATTTAATTTATTACAGAGAAATTTGTATAGTATTTGATTGAACAACATTGACTTATTAATAAGTTTTAATATACTAATGACAGAACCTGATGTTATTGAAGAGGCTTTTTAAGTTTATATGAATATAATGTCACAACTACATGTCAAGGTTATGTCTTGATGGTAGATTATTCTGTTTATTAAATCTGAAGATTAAGTTAATTTAACAGACCTTTGATAATTTTGCCTTTTTCAAAGAATAAGTGAATAAAAATTATCAATAAACATTCCTATTTTTTGGAGGTTTTTTGTATTTTATTAATCAAAAAAGGAGATATAGTGTTGCATTTCTGTCTTCAAAATTAAAATATTCTTTCTGAAATTAAATTAATCTTCATATTGTTTTGCTTATTTCTAAGTTAAGACATACAGTTGAACGTCGTTTATCCGAACGTTTATTATCCAGAGTGTCAATATCTGAACCAAAATCCGGATACGTTTTCGATCAGTGCAATGCTAAACATTTGTTTCCTGTGAGGCTAAAAGTGACAGGAAAACCCTAGGTGAGGGTTATTTGGGGAATTTCAGTTGTGTGATTTGGTAAACAACTGCACAGAATATTAGGTCAGTTTGTGAGGGGGTGTATACATGCTCTTTTGTTGAGTTTTGTTGATGTAGAAACCTAGATAGCATGCAATGCAGAAGACTGTGGATTTCAAATGCTAAATAATGACAAAATAGTGACTTCCGTGCAAGAAGAATCCAACCATGTCGACGATGAAACAGATGAAGACGAGGACGACAACAGCAATAACGAAATTAGCAAGGGTCGATCAAATGCTAATGCATTTTCTGCGTTTGAGACAGCTATGAACAACAATCAGAGTGCTGTCTTACTCAACTACTGCTGCTGAAGAGAATCGGAGACCTGTAAATGGTACAGTGAAAAATAAGTGATTATTTTCTATAGTCAAGGTAAAATTGCGACATTTTGCACCTATTTTGCTTTTTCTTCAAACATGTTTCCTGCATGTGATGATTTTCAATATTTGTATAGTGTCCAGCATTGTATACTGCATGGATCGCATTCAGTTATCTGAACAATTGAGTATCCGAACAGTGTCCGGTCCCAATTGATTCGGATAAACAACGTTCTACTGTATTGTAAATTTATTTTGAAAATTGTGAATTATTTGGCATGTATTCAGTGGCATAATGTACACCCCCACATTGTGGGGAGACCCAAAGCCTGATTGATGCTGAATACCTATTTAACCAATTTATAAAATATTAAAAGCAAAACCTGACTTGGCAAGGGGGGGGGCAAATATTCACTGTTATGCCACTGCATGTTCTACATATGTTAAGAGTCTAAATTCAAAATTCTGTTGTTTCAGTTGTGAACTTGCCTGGGTCAAATTTAAAATGAAGCTTTCATAAAAATTTTATTTTTGATTTTATTACTGCAGTTCTTGCTCTACAAAATATATTTCTATAGAGTAAAACAAATTTTAATTAACTTTGTCTTCTGTTGATTATTTTCCAATTTTTCTTTCATTGAAATGATGTATTGTAATTAAGATGTCCCAAAAGATATTAGGAATATTTTAATATTGAATTATTTAAAGATTTTTTTTAATTCCTAGATATATGAAAGATTAACTTTTTGTTATAACTAAACATGAAGAATATGGCAAGGCTGCCCCTTCAGTTTCTATGTTTTCGTAAATCGCCTGTTACATCCATCTCTACTCATTTGAGATTATATTCACATTACTATAAGGTATTGAGAAATTATTAATTTTTGAGTAATTTTCTTCTTCTTTTTTTGTTGTTTTATGGCATGCTTCTATATTATATTCCCAGCAGTAAACTAATAATTTTCAAATAAATAAATGAACTTGTTATTATGAAATCTTTTAATAAGTAATAATAATCTTGTTGTTTTTGTTTTCAACCTGGTGGCCGGGGTAGCCTAGTGATTCAAGGGCACAGACTCGTGCCTGGCATGTCATGAGTTTTAACCTGGTACTGTTGAATGCCTATTGTATAAAAGGGGCCAATGCATATTAAATCTGTTGAGGCTCAATGTCCACCATTGGCATGGTGTGGAAATTTGGAAAAAGGATGCTAGTTTAGGTGTCATCCTTGTTACTTGACCATGGTTCAGAATTATGAGGTCCCTTGCCAATAACCCTCATGCAGCTTTATAGTTGTGGTGTTAATATAATTCTCACTCACTCACTCATCTCTCTTCAATGGGATTTTAAGAATTAACTTTATCTTTTATTTGAAGGTTGTGATAATATATGTTTGTTATTGAAAAATTAAAACTGTGGTACAAGTAGGATTAAATATAGATTTCTAGAAAATACTAGCTGCCTCAACAAAAAAATTTTTTTTTTGACAATTAGTTTTGAAAGAGTATTTTCAAGTCAAAATTAGAGTCCTTTCATATTATCGCCACAATCGCCAATGTTCAAGATAACTTGCCAAGTTGGCAGCCTCGATTTCGCATGTGTCGTATGTGCTGAATTAGCAATCATATGCTTCATTTCATACAATGTCGCCAATAGGTTGCGATAATATGTAATTATCAAAATTAGTTTTAAGAACAATATCTTAAACTCTTAACGAAAATTCTACTTGCAGTTGAGATAGATTCAAAAAAATTTTAGTGATTCAACCAAAATATGTCAATTTCTTGAATTGACAAGCCAACCAGGATTAAAGATTGCATATAAAAAGCAAGTTGTGAAACTCTGATTACCTTTTTCTTTCCAAGCTACTTACTGATCAGTTAGGGAGCTCCCTTGATGATGTTCTGTGTGATGTAGTATTCTGTTTAAATTAAATTTAGAACTAAATAAATTATTTGTGCTATTTTGTTAGAAGGTATTTTAACTTTTCGTATATTCAATAAAACTTGATTATCTGGAGTTGATACTTTCACTAATTTATTTATGTAGAAGTATATGTATTGAAATACCGTTCATCTTTGCATTAATAAAAATAGCTACTATCTTTATATAAATTTCATTGCAGGCAATGTTAAAGACTTGTTTGGTTAGCATTTGTACTTGTATTTAAAATTATTAGCTCTACATTATGTTTTTCTTTTCCCTGCATTGATGATTTTTTTACTTGTTAAGGGAACTATAGTAGTTTTTTGGTTTTGAATATACCTCAGAAGTTTACTTATATTTGATACTTATTTGTGTGTCTTGTCAATAATACAACAGAAAATAATTTTTTAAAGAAAAAAATGTTTAAAGATTTGAGATGTAGATTCTTCAATACAAAACAGAAAGAAAGAATCAAATAAATGCATTGATACTTATTCTTAGGGTATTTTAAAATTTTAAATCATGAGTAGAAAGGAATTTAAGAATAGTCTCATATTAAATTAGTCTCATTATTGCAATGCAATTGAATTTAGAGTATGAATTCTTACGAATAAAATAATTTAATATTTCACTTTGATATTTGCGATTTAGGGGCAGAGGATGTATTATTTGCAAAACGTTAAAAAGTAATGACATTAGAATTAGAAAAAAATCCTGAAAGCCTATTTTTTAAAGTCTTCCTCTTTACCCCCCCCCCCCATTTAACCTGTAAGTTGAATGTTGGGTTTATACTGGTAATGTCTTCATGCATACATAGAAAATTCACACTTGATATAAATGCATTATCTTAATTTCAGTCTTTTTTTTGTGATTTAAAAAAATAAGTTTTCAATATAGTAAAAAGGAATGTTAATAGAATCTTGTATTAATAGTTTTTGGACAGTCTTTCATAGAAAAATATTTGGAGATGCCGAAGTATTTCCATGATCAGCAATTGCCGATTGCTGCCTATAGTGATGAACTTGATACATGTCCAATTTAACTCATGTAAAGTTAAATAGAATAGGGTGGGGCAATTTTTTTTACTCCACCCATGTACTTTTATAAATATCTTCATAACAATAAAAATAAAATAATAAAACTTTTTGGAATTATATTTTAGTATGCTGTACAGAAATTATTTTTTTAAAAAAAAATTATTTTTCAGAAAAAGAAAGGACCAACTAGTTCTGAGGCTGAACATGAAGCTGATGGGCAACATAAATTTGTTCTTAAAACTGCAAAGGTATATATAATAAGAAATATTCTTATGTGATCAATTGAGACAACTTTAAAGTTTGATCTTAAAATTGTGTTTGCTGGTGGAAACCTAGACTAATATAATTAAAATAAAATATTTAAAAAAAACGCTTGAATTTTTATGCATACTGTATTGTCCACTCAGCATTAATTAGCGTTTTAATATATGTTAATACACACACATATATATATAGTACAATAAAATGTAATAAAATAATAAGACAAAATTGTACTACCCACAAAGCCAAAAGATAGAAAACCGGATTCTAAGAAACATAACTAGAAAATAAATGGTGGAAATGAATATTGTACTAGATTTGAATAAAAATATGCATAACAGGAAACAGAGGTAGAACTCTTGAAAAACTAAGAAACCAAAAGTGTCTATGGACTAAAATGAAGACCTGTTATGATTTCTAAAGCTGTCACTGAATCAGGACCAGCAAAATTAGGGTTAAGCATGCTTTATGGACCCACTATATATATGTAGGAATTTTTGGTACCGTTTGATCAGCCAGATCCAGATTATAATTTGCCAAAGACTGTTATTAGTCCCAGACAAAATATCTCATAGTGCAATCATTTGCTGTCATTCCTTTCTCTATTTTAATAATAATTTAGTGAAATTAGTAACAGTTATCAATAAGTAGATTTTATACTTGCATATTTTGGATATCATTACCAGAATTGTTTGCATGGTGAGATTTGCCTGATGTCAAAATGTGAGATTAATGTCAAAATTTTCAACAATAATGATTTAGTTCACATTAAAGTAATCAAGTAGTAATTTGGTCCCACATCTGCTAAAATAGATGAATGCACACCTTTAAGGGCAATATATGTAATTTCTTAAAAATACATTAATGTTTTACATTTATTGTACATTTTCTGCATTACATTTTAAAGTATAATTTTGTGGAACTTTAAGAATAAGTTATCAACTTATTCCTTTATTTCTTGATTCTTTGTAAGTCCTTAAGGGGACATGGTACAATTTACATAAATTTTTTTTATAATTTAATGATTTTCATAATTTTTTTGGTTGTCTTTTATGTGTATGTATGATGTAAAACAGATTTTGTGCTCAAAATATTTATAAAAGGCTAACTATTTAATTTTTTAAAGGAAAAACTTGAAACTTATAAAGGGATTTTAAAAACTCCTCCTCCTACAAAAATTAACGTACTGATATGAAATTTGATTTACAAGTTTGCCAAACTATGTATAGCAGAATGTGATATGGGTTTTGCGATAACATGATTCGTATTTGTACAATTCTTCTTTTTATGAATGCTTATTGAAAATTCCTTAAAAAATGTGTAAATTCTAAATTCAATTATTTTAAAAAATAATTATTGCTTTGATTGAAAAATGCATAGCAACTTTTATTTTCTATGTATTATTAGCAAGAAGTGAAAAAAATGTTCAAGTATTAGACACAAACTTAGAGCTTTCAAATTTTGTGAGTTTGTAGAAAAGTATGTAAAAAGTAATTTAGGCTAAAAAAAATAGATTTGATTTTTTGATCAATTTTTGTCAATTGAATCGTACTGTGACAATTTATTTAAAAAAATTTAGGATTTACATACAAGGGTTCTGTATCCACATTTTATTCAAGAGAAGAAAATATTTATGAACACTTTGTTTTATTCTAAACTTTTACATAATTTTATCAGCCTTAAAATAGTTGTGAACTGTAGACATTTTTGTATAATATGCAACCTTTATTAAATAACATTTAATAAGTAAGACTTTAAATACATGTTTTGTTTGGATTTATTAATCCTTTTTATTTTAGGGTACTCGAGATTATGGTCCTGTTCAGATGGCTGTGAAAGAGAAATCTTTTTCTAAAATTATAAAATGTTTTAAGAGACATGGTGCGGAAACAATAGACACTCCTGTATTTGAACTTAAAGTAAGTTGATCTTTAAAAAAATTTGTTACAAAGAATGTGCTCATTGGTGGTATTAAAGTGTAGATTTCTTAACATTTTGAGCTTAATTTATTTACATTTTCATTAAGTGGAAAATACTTTTTTTTTTACAAATTACCTACAAACTTGTTATTTTAACTCATAAGTAGATTTTTTAACACCTGGAAATTATAGAAATTGTAATTCATAATTTTTTTAAAAAAAAGAATAAAGAAAAAATAATTTAAAAAAAAAATTTTGTTGAGAAAAGTTTTTTTAACCTATAAACTACACTTTTTGCAATTAAGATTCATCATTCATTTAAAATAAAGTTAAAAATATATATGCATATGTATTAAATTACTAGTAAGGTTAATTCTTGTAATAAGTAAAAAAAAAACCATATCAAATTCAAAACACAGTTTTGAACATAAAAATCTCTACATTTTCTTGTTAACTCATGATATTGTAACTCAGATATCCATTTGATATATAGTCTTTCTAAAATTTGAAGACATTCCAATATTAAGATTTAAAATGTAGAATTGTTTTAGTTATGATAGTTTAGTTTATGAAACTCATTTGTGAGTCCAATCCTGTAACATTATGCACACACTTACAATCTCTCTACTACTTTTCATATAAAATCAATTAATAAACCATAAAAAATATTTAATGAGATCAGATTTATTTAAAAAATTTAAATTATGTTTATTAACCCCTGATCTGGTGAGGTAAAGTTATGTAATTTGCTCCTTAGTGTCACTGCTTTTCATTTAGGTGCACATAGTTATGTGGTATATTAGGGAAAAAGAGAAGTTATAAATAAGTAAATCCTTTACAAACACAGTCAAAGTTTTTCTATTATATTTCAAAGCCTTGGGAATAATTTTATTGCAGCATAATGCATATATACAAGCAGTTAATGAACCTGCTGAGCTAAGTGTATATACACCTGTGGCAGTTAAGGGGTTAAAAAATCATTTAAACATTTTAAATGAATTGACATATTTTTGAGTGTAACATTAATATTACAATATTGTAATCTTGTCGTTAAAATTGGAAGAAGGAAAAATTTAATATATAGCGAATAATTTCTAAAATGTTTGACAGATTTTGAGTGTTTCTTTCCTTTGAAACTAAGAATAAACATGATTACTTTCTTTACTGTGATAATCAAAATTTATTTCATGATTGTTATTAAATGCTATTTTTATACACTACCTGTTTTGATGTTTGAGACACAAAAATAGTAATAAACATGTTGCAAAATTTTATTTTTGTGGGAATTGTGATTTATAGACATTTTGTGTGCTTTGGATATATGCTTTGAAGGAAATGAACATTTGATATTTATTATTTTTGTTGAGAATGTCTGGTATATCAAGTTGAGAATCAGTGAAACATAAATATTTGTTTTACAAAAAGTTTTACTTTTAGAAACATTTATTTTGTTTAATTACTGTCTTTGAAATAGAATATACATCTCTGAAATAGAAAATACAATTTTCTTGTGTTTCTTTTCATCAGGAAACTTTAACTGGAAAATATGGTGAAGACAGTAAGCTTATATTTGATTTGGCTGACCAAGGAGGTGAGATATTGTCCCTGAGGTATGACTTGACAGTACCTTTTGCTCGTTACTTAGCCATGAATAAAATTTCAAACTTCAAGAGGTATCAAATTGGAAAAGTATATAGAAGAGATAATCCATCTATGTCTAAAGGCCGTTATAGAGAGTTTTACCAATGTGTAAGCTATTTTCTTCTTTTATATATGTATTTGTTTTGTACTAATTTGAGTGTGAAATATATAGAGTCATAATTATGAGTTATCACTATGAAAGTAATATTAGCTCACAAATCAAAACTTTGTTAACCAATACTACTAAGTTGAAATATTTTAAAAGTATTTCCTATTACTGTTTATTAGGGTAATAGTGATCTGATTGTTGGACTTGTTGCTGATAGGTGTATAGTAGGTTTAAAAGTTGTTTTTTCCAAGACCCTCATGCAGAGGAGCTGATGCTCTTAATTTTCTTTGAGTCAAAAATTCTCTTGTTGGTGTGGAATTTAAGGAAGTGAATTGTTTTCATAATTGTCATCTTCTGCCATCAATAGCCCTTTTGTTACTTCTATTCTAACAAACAATCAGTTAAATAAATTATTGTTTTAATTATATTTCTAATAATTCTATTTTTTCATTCTCATATCAGTTTGTTCAATAATTTAATTAACTCTTATTACAAAGTTGCTGGAATTTTTCAGCTAATATTTAATAAGCTGAAATGAATGTAAGTTGATATTTTTTTGTGCAGTTTAATTTATTTCAACCATATTGAACAATAATTGGAGTTCTGAAATACCATTTACAGTTTATATGTTATAACTTCTGATTGTGATAAAATAGCCAACTTTGGTATTTTTCTGTAAAATCCAGATTTTTATATGGGGGAAAAAATTAAATAAATGACAGATGAGCTGCCAAAAAATCAATTTTCATAAAAACGTGAATTTATTTTAAATAATACATTATAATAAACATATATTATTCTGTGTCAATATATTAGCTGGGCCGCAAAAATATTCATTGCAGGCTGCATGTTTCATACCCCTGCTGTAGAGGAAGGGTCAAAGGATTGGTATGCTTTTATATATGTAAGCTAGAGGAGATACTTACAATACTATTTTTTTGTTTCAAATTTGTAGAAAAAATTATGGTCACTGTACAATCTTCATCATGCATTTGTATGCTAATCATGTATTCTTTTTCAGGATTTTGACATTGCAGGGCAATACAATGATATGGTTCCTGATGTAGAATGTGTTCGTATTATGAAAGAAATCTTGAATGAACTAGATATTGGTGACTATGTCATAAAGGTAATTTTTATTTTGTGGTGTTCCCCGATTAAAATATTTCTTGTATTTGCAATTTTAGTTTTATTTTAAAATGCACATCTCTAAATATTTCTAAACTAATAAAGATTTTCTTAATACAACTTTTTTTTTGAATTTTGAAGAATATGATCCTATTTTAGTATTCAAATAAATGTTATGATTGAAGGAATTTCATTGTTGTGTATATTTCATATAGATTATTTTAATTGGAAATAATATGTATTTTCATTATATATTTTCTCTTCACTTGGAGCCACCTCAAATAAACTGTAAATTTTCAGAATGTTAATCAAAATATTGTTTTAAGCTTATGTATATGTATTTTTTAGATGTTTAATTTAAATGCTATGAAATTGTTTTAGATTTAGAAAGAGGGATACATTTTGTTTTGAAATACAAGTTGTAAATTTTTAAAATGGCAACCAGATCTTTGTAATTAGTTTGCCTAATAATAGAAATTTGTCCTTAAAATGTAGTGTATTTTGAAGAAAAAAAAAATTTGTAAAAAAATAAATTGTGTTATGCAAAAGTATTGCTAGTTTTATAAATAAGGAGAAGTTTAGCTCTATTTGAAAGAAATAGGTGTATGTTTTGGAAAGTTTTATGTGATGAAGACAATTATTTTTTTCCCCCTAAAAAGTATTATGATTGTAGAGTTGCTGTGTAGTGCCATTGAAATTACTTAAGTATAGAACATGCTTTAATCTAAAATTTTTAAAATAATTTCATCTGTCAAAGTATTTTTATGTATTGAAATGGAGTGTCAAGGTTAATAATTTTATCTGAATGTAAATTTTATATTTAGGTTAACCATAGACAGATTTTAGATGGTATGTTTGATGTTTGTGGTGTTCCAGCTGATAAATTTAGAACAATATGTTCTTCTGTAGATAAACTAGATAAAGTAAGTTTTCCTGAATATTTTTTATGTAATAAAAATTACTTTGTGTCAAATAAATGTATTCAAAATATGCAGTTGAACATAACATATATATATAATGTTTCATATTTCTATTATCCTGATTAATCAATGAAAATTTGCAAGTGATATAAAATTTATCTACCCGTTTGTAAAATTCAGATAGCTTTTCCCTTGCTCCCTGGAGCAGATTATGTTATTTCTCATTAACTGTCTTGTAAAATATTAAAAATTAATATATTTTGCTTTATGTTATGTTATACTTATTTGCCCTTTTTTATATTCTTATATTTTACTATTCAAAGTGGAATATAATTCTTCTAAGAAATTTTTGAATCAATACTATGGGATAGTTTTTTAAAATCTTACACTGTTAAAATTCTAAGGTAAACAAACGTATCTATCTATCTATGTATGTATGTGCGTCTATCTTCTCACGAACCGCACCATGCAGAAAGTCGCGGAAGGTACCAAAAGATGGGGAATTTTCCGGGAAAGCCGTATTGCCCATTTATATTCCGATATTGTAATTAGTTAAAAAGATATTAATTAAAAACCTTAAAACGCCTAATTGTTTTACTCCTGCCGGTTGTTTACTTGGTGGAACATCCCTTCCGTTTCGGCCGAGCGGTAATCTTACGTTTTCCACCATATTAAAATTGTCATCTAATTTTCGGTGTCGAAATTAGACAAAAAATAATTACAGAATCGGAAAGATCATTTATTTCGCCACGACACGGTATAATTTTTTTTGTAAAATAACGATATTTTCTATTTTTTTCGAATTTTTTAAAATAGTGTTAAAACTGATGCGTTTTTATGAAAATTATTTCTAAATCGTTGCGTATGAATTACTTTTCGTGTTATTAAATCGATATTCTACACTAATTAACTTCAAGCCTTTCTCTTTTAGATCCATTCATTTAAAAAATCAAATTCCCAAAACTATTTTTTTAAAGAAATTTTAAAAAGTAGTCCCAATTTTTACTTCACATTGAATAACTTCGTCATTTATGAAGGTAATCTCACAAAACCTTTTTTCCGTATGTACAGTAATATTATCCTAACATATACGAAGATTGAAAAAATTGCTTCAAAATTACAGATTTTAAAAAACATTTTGTGATTTTCGTAAACTGATTTTTTTCTGAGAAATAAATTAAAAAGTAGTAATTTGTACATTTTTTATTTCAAAGTACGTTATTTTTGCAAATAGTTGGTGATGTTTGAAAGCATTAACGTAAAAATTATTTTCTTAAAATGAAGGTAATGATTTTTAAAATAATTCAAAATACGCGATTTTACATTTAGCCAAACATTGGCGTCGAAAATTAGCTTTGCGCCAAAGACTTCTGACCTGTTTCGCCTTCGACCGCATCTAACTCAAGGCTTACACTAACAAAATTCTGCCTTAAACAGGGGGAAATCAGTAACTTTGGCGAGTAAAAAAAAATGCGAGTGAAAGAGTTATTTTTTTTGAACCTCGCATTCATTATTATTGCCTATTTTCACTCTTCGCTACAGGTCTGTGTGGCGTAGTTGCAAAGCGCGTTGCTTTCTCAAAGTATCTAATTCTTTCTTGTGGCTGGATTCGAATCTAGCGAATTTGATTTTGTTCGTTTCTGCTTATTTTCCCCACGTAAATTAATTTTACTGATAAATACTTATTTTAACATGATCCTCTGTTATTTTAATGTACTTTTCATTATTTTTTTTTGCCTTAAAAAAGGTTTTTTTCTGATTTTTAATCATTCAAAGTAATTTCTATCCTTTTCAACAATTCCTAACAAGAAGCTTTCATTTCTGTTTATTTTTCCCACGTAAATTTTCAGTGCTGCCATTATTTAAGCAAACGGAATGTCACAATTAATTGCTAAATGAACACTTTTAATCAATTTTAATGTAAAAATATTAATAAGTTATAGTTTTATATTTTATAAATATCGATGAATTTAAAAGAAAATGATTTTTAAAAAGTTCATTGATATTTAGAAGCAGTGATTAAAAAAGTAAAATGCCGAAAACTATCTTTTTTTTTTGAATTTAAAAAAAAAAAACTTTTTTTTTTAGGAAACAAAATTTTTTTGCATATTTTATGATTTTTTCCAAAATTAATCAACATCGTTACTTTTAAATAAAAATGATTTTTAAAACTTTTAGAATCAGTGATTTTCAAAAAAAAGCCAAAAACTTTTTTGAACAAATTTTAATAAAACACTCAAAATACTTAAATCAATCATTTAATAATTTCTTCTTTTATAAAGGTAATTGCAGGAAACCTTTCCCCCCCCCCATGTCGAATATTTCAAAAAATTCTCACAATTTTACTTCAAAAATTAAAATAGTAGTGAAATTTTGTAATTTGAAAAATTTATACTTCCTGTCTTTTTTTTCAGCACACAACTATTTTTAAAAAGGCTACAGTTTCGTTTCTGGGAAAAAACTATTTTTCTTTAAAGAATTTTATAGAAAAAAAACAACTTTTTTTTTTTACAAAACAATGCTGTTTTGCATATTTTATGATTTTTTCTCTTCCCGTGTGTCGATTTCGCTTAAAAATTACGGATTTTAAAGATTTCTTTTTGTGATTTTCATAAAATAAAGTTTTTGCGAGAAATAATACAAGCATTATTTTTGTAACCTTTTTTCTTTAAAAATTATTGTTCTTTCCAATCAATTGTGAAAACTTGGAATTTTCAATTAAAAATTGAGCCCTCAAAAATAATGAAAGCTTTAAAGACATTCTAAAGGCTTTGCGCATGCGCTAGAATCATTATTATTATTTTTTTCTCCCTTTGTTTAACACTCAGTGGCCAAGGTCAAACTTGCTGTTCTTGGCAAAAGTGAATGAGTGGAATAAAAAATACTGTAAAAAAAATATAATTCTGAAACATATATTAGTCTCACACACAGTATTATTTTCTTTTTGAATGATTTTGTGCAGTGAATGTAAATAAATTTCCAGGCTTTTTCATTCTTATATATTTTTAATCTAACATTCAAAAACAACGAAATGAAAAAATGAATAGTCCTTTCGATAATTAACGGTGAGAATTTTTGTATTTATTTTTTTAGAAAATGGATTTAAAATAATAGATATTTTAAGAAACTAAAGCAATATTTAATTTTTTTTATTATTATTTATAGATAGTGGAATTAAATTAATATATTTTTTTAAAATAAAAGGAATGTTTCTATTATTTCCTTATTAAATTAATTATTTGTTAATAAAAAGTATATCGCCTATTATTTTGGATAAAAATACGTTCTAGAGACCTTTTTAAGCTAACTGTAAGTAGCGATTGATTGATTAATGAAAACCTGAAAATTATTTAATTATTTTAGATTCCTAGAAATTATCTATTATTAAAGAATGATGACTTTTTTTACTCAAGCATCAAAATAGTTTCTATTTTATTGTTTAAATTTATTATTTTTTTACTAAAGCAATATTGTTTTTGATATGTCATGAATAGAAACTTGAAGATAAATCTTATATCTGAGGGGAGAGTCAAGGGGAAAATAGTTCTACACTCAAAAAAGCCACTGTAATACCGTGCTGTAGAAAGAGAACTGAAACCTGTCTGACATTAGTAAGATCTGGAAGATATATATTTTTTTTTAAAAAAAGGGAATTGTAGTGACGTTAATATAAAGGAATCACACATATACCAGGAACTTTGATAAAGGAAGGTGAATTTCCATGGCAGTATGTTATGCATTCGAAACAAATTTTAATAAAACACTCAAAATACTTAAAACAATCATTTAATAATTTCTTCTTTTATAAAGATAATTGCATGACACATTTTTCCCGTGTGTCGAATATTTCAAAAAATCCTCACAATTTTACTTCAATATTTAAAATAGTAGTGACATTTTGAAATTTGAAAAATTTCTACTTTTTTGTTATTTTTTAACATACAACTATATTTAAAAAGGCTACATTTCACACTGTTTGCCTATTCGAGAATTTTGGTGACGGACCTCGAAATTTTCAACTATTCTCAAGTGACGAGGACGACACCTGAGCTTTCACCCATCTTTAATAATTACCACACCAACGCAAGAACAAATTTCGAAAAAGAGAGTTTTTATGACATAGTTAAAGAAATCACTCAGATCGCGCGCGCAGACACACACACACACACACACACACAAGTGCTATCGGCCTGAGGGAAACACGAAATTTCCATGGGGATGAAGTTATTCACTCGGTAAAACGAAAGAATTGGAAAGTGAGTGGGTGATTTTTAAATTCGCACTGTTTGCCTATTCGAGGGTTTTTGGTGACAGACCTTGAAATTTTCAACCATGCTCAAGTGACGAGGACGACACATGAGCTTTCACCCATCTTTAATAATTACCACACCACACCAACGCAAGAACAAATTTCGAAAAAGGGAGTTTTTATGACATTGTTAAAGAAATCACTCACATTGCTCGCACACACACCACACACACACACAGGTGCTATCGGCCTGAGGGAAACACGAAATTTCCATGAGGGTGAAGTTATTCACTCGGTAAAAGCCCGTGCAATGCCGGGCTAAGCGGAGAGGAAAGAAACAAAGTAATTTCGGAAAATAATATTGGAAATGCTGAATTTGTGAAGATTGAGTGAATATTAACGTCCCACTGTTCAGCTATACGAGGCCTTTTGGGGACGGTCCACGTAATTTTGAACCATCGTCAAGTGATGCGGACGACACCTGAGCTGGCACCCTCTCTCCTAACTACCACACCACACCACACCAACGGGAGGACGTTTGAGCTCTCGACGGATTTTACGTGCATCCCTCCCCTACACTGCGGGTCTTCAGTGATACTAGGATCGAGAATTTGTGAAGAGAAGGGAAAATGTTAAGCAACAAAGCCATGACACGCACTCACGGGACATGCACTCACATCATACGCGTCAAACCCCACAAAAGCGTTGGCGTTAGAATAAAAGGAGGAAATTAACATGGGGATTAAGTTATACCCTCGGTATAAGCCCGTGCAACGCCGGGCCATGAAAGCTAGTTAGAATTAAAATATGACAAATGTGATCATTGTATTTTGTAATGTAACCAAATGATGTATTTAAAATTGTTAATTTTTTTTTGAGAAAAAGTAATGATATTATAGGAACTATGTATTTCTTCATTTAAAAGGCAGTACTTGATCTTTTTTTTTGATGAATATTATAACTATATTTAATTATAGTTAATTTAAGCTAAAAGCAATTGAGTTTTGTTCTTGTAATGTTAATATTTAAAAAAAAAATCAATGTTTGTCAAGGGTACTGTTTCAAGGATATCTTGCAAAATAATTTTAGATCAATAAATTTATAATATTCGTTTGAAAGAGCAGAGTCTTATCAAACTGGTATCCAATGTGTTATAAATTTTAGATGTAAAGAGCGTAGAAAGCATTTATTTTAAAAGCTGTCTGAGGACATCGTTAGTTGGTACTGGGAGGCTCGGCGTCAAATGGTCAAGAAGCCAAGCACAAGCGATAGATAAATAAATAAATTTCTGATTGCATTCAGATATTTTTTAAAAAAATTTAAGCTCAAACACTTTTTTCAAAGTTTTTTTTTATCATGATAAAGTAATTTTTCTTTATGCATAGAATAATTGCTTGCATATTGAAATGATCTCATCTGTTCAGCTGCATTTTGTTGCATTTTTTAAATGTAAACTCATTAAAAAAATTCTTATTATTGATTTTATATTTAGTTATTCAGTTTGTATTAAGTACTATGAAATTTATTTTTTAATATTCTCTGTTATGGAAATCAATTTAGGATAGCAATGTTATTTTATTAAAAAAATTTGTTGGAAATTCTTTTTTAATTTTCAATTTAGACTAATGTAAATTCAACATGTTTTTTGGTAGACCCCATGGGAAGAAGTTAGAACAGAAATGATAAATGAAAAGCATCTAGATGAAGCTGTTGCTGATAGAATTGGGGAATTTGTTAAAAAACATGGTAAGAGTTTTCCATTTTTTGAAGTATTTTTTATGTCTTCCATTGTGTTTTTTAATAATTTTAATATTTCTACCTCTTCAATTATGTGAGCTCAAAACATGTGATTTTTAAAAATAGGAAAAATTACGTTTTTATATACATGACACTTCATGCAAGAATTCTCATTGCATGTTATCCGAATGTTAGGTTAATCACCAAAAATTTTACGAAATTATTTAAAACTATCAGTTTTTTATCCCAAGGAAAAATTCCAGTGGTTTCAGAATACCAAATTTTCTTTCATAACGAGTTTTTGAATTTGTTTTATTGCTAATATTAACATGCTTCATTTTATTTCTTGTCTATAATGAAGAAATTGCTAGTAAATGTTATTTTTGTTTATCATTTTACTAAATGTATTATTTGACATTTTATAACTTCATTAAAATAAATTTTATTTTTCACTGTATTTGTTTTGCTATAATATTATGTTGCTGGTTATATTTATAAATACACATAGTTGAAAAACTTATGATTAGTAATGAAATCCTAGTTGAAATTTTGGGTTTTTTTAATAAGAGGTAACTAATATTTTCGTTTTAAATTTCTTGATTAATATATATATATATAGTTTATTTCTAATAATTCATTTTATTAAAAAAAAAGTCTTCATGGAGACATCTTTTATGTAGAATGTAAAATAAATTCGAAAAATTCCTGAAATTTTCAGTTTGGTCTCAACAATGTTAAAACCATAAGTCCAGGATTGAATCTTTCAGAATTCAGCTTGTTACATGAACATATGGTCTTTCGTGTTGCTTTTGTAGAAATATTATATTCCTTTTTTTATATTACAAGATTCTGTTTACTTTCATTGCATGTCGTTGCATGCATTGTTATCAATTAACTTTTAATTGTTGAATTTTATGAAATCATACAGTTCACTTCATTTAATATTCCTTTCATTTTTTACAATATAATTACCTCTGTCAAGCTGCTGAGACAATTGCATTAACTGATGCTACACAAAAAGAGGGAAATTGTTGTATTACACATCTCAACTTTATTTACTTTTAAAAATGCAAATAAGTTGGTAATATTTTTAAATGCGTTTGTATTTTAAGGTGGACCTGAATTGGTGGAAGAGTTATTTAAAAATGAATCCCTTTCCCAAAATAAATTTGCTGCTCAAGGATTAGAATCCATGAAGCTGTTTTTTACTTATTGTGAACTTAATGATGTGTTGGATAAAGTAAGCTGGTTACTGACATTTTTCTTTTTGATGAAATTTTTTTTAACTCTATACTTATGTTAAATTTTATGAAAATTTAAATTTAAAAGTGTTAATTTTAAGTCAGTGTGTAATTTGATATGTCATGATCAACAGGATTATATGTAGCATAAGTATTTAATAAAAACATCCTGATCACTTTTATTGCATTGTTGTTTTAAAAATATTTAAATTGCCAACTAATGGAAATATAAATCATGTCTGGAGAGGTAAAAGTTTGTATCATATTGCTTAAAGCAAACCTTTAATTTAATTAAAATTGTGAAATAATTTTTTTAAATACTTTTTTTTAAGAAATTTTCTGTGAAATATAATTTTACTTTATTTAAATTTTTTTACACAGGTATCATTTGATCTTAGTTTAGCTAGAGGCCTTGATTATTATACTGGTATAATTTTTGAAGCAGTTTTAAAAGGTAATTTTTATATTTTAAGATATTTTTTAAATGTGTGAAATCTTGTCTAGTTGACTTATTTTGCACAATGTAATTAATCATGTAAATGTAAAAACATAAAACTTATTTTTTATAATGACTTTTGGGGGGGGCGGTAAAATTAATATTGATTATACTGACCCATGAATCCAATTACTGCGTAAAACATGTTGTAATATAAGAAAATAGAAATGCTATTAATTAAGGAATTATATTGTGCATATATACTGATTACTTAATATGATTTTGAATTATATTTCTTCATGAATGGAGACAGTTATTAGCTCTTTAACCAATTAGTATCAATTTACAAACAACATTTTTTTCAACCTTTGATTTGATTTTAAATTACAGTGAAAATTGTTTAACACGAAACCGAGGGGACTAAAAAATATTTCCGTGTTAAAACAGTTTTGTAGCAAAGGAAATTTAAAAAAAAAACATATTTAAAAAATTAAGCTTATTAGAGTACATTTTATTTGCATATATGCATGAATTTAATGAAAAAAATCACTGAAACAAAAGCATTCACTAGAACTTGATGAAATTTAATACAAGATTTTCAAGATTTTGAAAAAAAAAAAACATTTATTGAGTTTTTGGAAAATAATCTCACATTTTTATATGCATTGTATCAAATCACTTTTTTAGTATCAAATTGTCCACAAATTGCTCAATGCCCCTTTTGTTATTCATTTCACCAATGGAATGTGCATCTAAATAATTGTACATATTGTTTTTCATGGTGTTCTTCATATTTTGCATGTTTGTATGTGGCTTCTGTAGGGGTAAAGGGTGAAAGTAGCTTAGATAAACAAAATTAGCTCGTGTCACAAGCTATTCCAAGGATATTTCAAAGCCAAGTTAGCCTCCTTTGTACGAAACATGAAAACTACCTCCTTTCATCTCACATCCCGCTTAAATCTCACTTGCATGGCTGATAGTTTCTGTATTTTGTTCATTCCTAGAAGGGAAATCTTTTTGCTTTAAGAGAGAAAAAATGCATTGTATTATGTTGTGTTAACCAATATTTCGTCTTAAGCATTTTCATGTAAAACTGATTTCACTGTATATATCTCTGATGAACCACCAAAAGGTACATGAATTTATTACTAAACTGTACAACATTATTACTTTTTGACATAATTGCCTTGAAGGCTGTTGTACTTCAGTGCCATTAGTTATATTTATGTTGGTGGATGAGCTTTCTGATTTCTTTTTCAAAGAATGTTGCCCACTGTAATTAGAGATGAATCTTATTTTAAAGCTCCTCATTCATTTGGCGCAATTCAATATTCTGCAGAGGAATGCTGAATATCCATTCATTCATGTGTTCATTCACAGTCATAGTGTTGCTGTAATGCTAGAGCAATTTAAATCAGATGTGTTTAATCACTTGGCAATAAGCCCCAACTTGGCTCTGAGTGATTTTCATCTATTTCTTGAAATAAACTGCAAAGTTCTTCTAGCAAAGTTTCATAACATTGTCATCAAAGCTAGGAGCTTAACATCACTCAGGGATCCATCTTGTATCATTTGCAATAACATTCTTTGAAGTGGGGATCAGAAAGCTTACTCGGTAATATTACAAATCCCTGAATCTTCATGGTGATTATGTGGAAAAATAAATATATATGTTTGAATATATAATTTTTTTATAGTCCAGTGGAGGTTGGGAAAAAACATGTCATTTCAGACATTTTTAATAGTATTTACTAAATATTACAAGCACAGTTTAATATGTATTCATTTTGTAACAACCATTTATTTAAAACATGTATAGGTCATTCATGAATTCTTTTATTAAATGTCATTGATTCAAAATTCCTATTGTGTATATATATATATATATATATATATATATAAATCATTTAAGAATGCAAGGATTTTCTCTTTGTTTTATCAGTTATCTCTTAGAGAAAATTTTGGAACACTTTAACACAATAAAATGTTTTTCTTGAAGAGAATAAACTATTTTTGAGATTATATACGATAAAATTAATTTTATCACAATTCTGAGTTTTGGTATAGTATCTTAAATTTCTGCAGCATCCAAGATTCTTCTTGGGAATATATGAGTTGTGCCAAAACATGCTTAATCTACATATTAAGGAGATAAATGGTATTTTTTAGCAGTTGAATTTTAGACTTGTTTCCTTATAAGAGTGTGAGACAGTTAGGAATGATGGACCAGAGAGAGTAGAATTGTGAGGTTGTAAGATGAAAGAGAAAGAATAATATGATTTGTGTGTGGTTGCGATTATCGTACAGTAACTGTTTTTATTTGTTGAATGTTTTGATGCGAGTTTCAATATAAGTTGTGATATTATAAAGGACTGGGCTAAAAATGCTAACATTAAACATCTTATTAAAATTGCTTAAGTATTATATTAATTGTGGGTTTCATTTGGTAGGACAACCTATTGATGTGGTTGATGAAAACAATGAGTCCACCAGTATAGGTAGTATTGCTGGAGGTGGCAGGTATGACAATTTGGTTGGAATGTTTGATCCCAAAAATAAGACTGTACCATGTGTGGGCATGAGTATTGGAATTGAACGAATTTTTGCTTTAATGGAAGCAAAACTTCAGGTATAATATTTTATTCATTTCTCATGTGTCTTGTATTAAAAATTTTATATAAGGCAACTAATTGCTTATGTTAGAATGTGTTATGTCCTGCCCTATGTATTTTGTTGAAGCTTTCTAGAAATTTGTTTTGTTTCATAATTCATGATATATATTATTTAAACTTTTCCAATAACTATAATGAGATGCATGTATGATTTTTTTAAAGACCTTTTGAACTTCTTGTCAATATACTGATTTATAACTAATAATCTTTCAAAAGAAAGTGAATGTGAGCATTTTTTTCCCAATAAAAACTTTTTTTTTTAATCACAAAGATGTTGTTTCCTAAGATCGAAAACAATTAGATTATTCAGTTTTAATATACTTATTGTTAAAAAGTTATCATGTAGTTGTTGTAAATGAATCTTATTGTATTGATTTTCTATCCTTCAAAGTATAAGAAAATCATTACAAATATAGTTATAGATGTTGCAGTAAAGTATTTGAAATATTCTATTATGTACAATTTTAAAATATTTACTAATACTTAAACTTTTAAAAATGATATAAAATTTCAATCAAAACTATTTTTAATGTATTTTATAGTTTTGTAGGTATATTATAAGATAATCTAATTTCATCCCATCATTTTAATGTGACAAAAGTTTTTATATCTCAATTAAACCAATAGACTTAATTTATAAAGAGTCATGGCAAATTGTTGGTAATTTATATAATTTATTGTCAAGTGTGCTAAATTTTACTTTTGAAATGTTTCTAAAGGCAAATGGTAAGAAGTTAAGGAGCACAGAGACTGAAGTATATGTGGCAACTGCCCAGAAAAAGCTGGCACATCACAGAATGAAGCTGTGTCGGGAACTCTGGGATGCAGGGATTAAGGTAAATTAATGCATGTGTTAACACTGCCCTATTCTATTTTTTTCTGTAAATCACTTGTAAAATTCAAGCATCAATTGTAGATTTAATTGTTTTTGTTATTCCCTTCAACAACAGCAGTAGTGACGTGAGACCTGAACTTAATGTGGGCAAATACATTTTGCGAGGCCCTCTGGTGGCGTAAGAAAAGGGTTTAGAAAATTTAAAAAAAAAACAATTTTTATTCATAAAGAAAAAACCAAACTTTTTACTCATGTTTCTTTGGCACATTAAACAATAATAAAAAAAAGAAGAAATCAAAGAAACAAATTTTCTACTTTTATTTTTCTGAAATTCTTAATGATTGGTTCGTAATTTATCTTAAATGCTATATCTGCTTCAATAGATAAAACTGC
Source organism: Trichonephila clavata (assembly GCA_019973975.1). Classification (NCBI taxonomy): domain Eukaryota; kingdom Metazoa; phylum Arthropoda; class Arachnida; order Araneae; family Nephilidae; genus Trichonephila; species Trichonephila clavata. The sequence continues at coordinate 31,639 of BMAO01010289.1, forward strand.
CAAAGCTGAAAGCCTTTCCTGACCCATTGTATTTCTTACAGCAGAAGCGGTACTTACAGGTATGTTAACAAAATTCGAAAGACAATGTAAATATTTGGGAAAATTTCATTCAAATTGTTCTCTATGACATATTGGAGCTGATGTTTCACGTCTGTAATGGGTGTTGGGTAAATTTGGGATCACATTTTGTAATTCTTTATATAATTCGTTAGGTTGGGGGAGGGGAATGTCTCTGCTCTCACCTACTTGCAGGACTGTGTGTAATCCTTGAGAGGTTTGCAGTATTTGCTCTTTTGGGATATTTTTTAACTTGTTTAAGTCTTAGAAAGAAAACCAAAATTTTCAAAATGTTGCTTTAAAAAAATAAATCTTGTACCCATATTGCTTGTCACAGAATCAATCATGGTATTAGAAAAGTCTGTTTCATACCGACTTTTGACAGACTCTATAGGTTTATTTCTGCCTTCATAATCAAACTTTCTTTCCTTTTTTTTTGGCTATCCTTTTATTTTAAAAATCTTGGCAAATCATGACTGCTTTTCTCAATAAACTTATCAGACAAGCATTTTCCGAATCCAGTTTGCCGATACTCTTAAATCCAGCTAGAAAATATAAAGAAATGTTCAAGAGTAATGCATTATTTTTTGGAGGGGGGGGGGGTTGTGCAATACCATAATTTGCTTATGGGATTGACACGCGTTTTACCATACATGCAATGATACAATAAATTCCAAACTGAACATTTCATTTAAAACGGAATCGCAATCCTTGAGTGTGTTGGATTAATCCGTTTGGTTTTTAAAGTTTTCTATGCACCTTCAACAACATCATCAAATCGTAATAATGTGGCCATCACCACCTCAATTCTGCTTTCCCACCTTGTGTCTGATAAAAGCTTAATAGTAAGCTTTAATTTATCTTTGATAATTTTCCAGCCTTTGCTGTAATTTGAAAATAGCAAAAAAAAAAAAAAAAATCTTTTGAATAAATCTAAAAATTTTTTTATTGCCACCGATGAATTAGCTGCGTCTACCAATAACAGATTCCAGCTATGACAACCGCAAAGTATGAAAATTGCCCTGGGATTTATGTTTAATATTCAAGTTTTCCCACTATTTATGCCTACCATATTTGCACCATTGTCGTATCCTTGTCCACGACAGATCTGAATATCTAAGCCATTTTTTTTTCTAGGCATTCGTTAAATATTCTACAGTTGTTTCAGTGACAGCAAAAAATCCGATCAAGTTTTCTTCTATACTTCCAGTTGATGTACTACAATATCTTAAGATGATCAATATTTGTTAAATTCTACTACAGTCTCTAGTGCAGTCGAGTAAAAAAAGAATTATATATTTTGCCTCTTTTCTCCCACCAATCGCTTCACTGGTAACTGTGTTTGACATGATTGTGATCAATTCATTCTGAATATTGTGGCTTAGGTAATAGTGCGCAAATTGTTTTTTATCAATGTGATTTATGTATTCCTGTAACGTAGGATCATATTTAGATATCAATTTAAATAAGTCTATATGAAGTTTCCAGAATTCTTAGCGTCTTTGTCTGTTTTGAGAGATTCTCTATATCTAAATGCCAGATTATGATAGGCTAAGAAATTTATGATATGAATTAATCTCTCAAACAAATTGTACCAGTGGTTTTTTGAGATTCAAGAATTCGCCTTTCGTTTTCTCAGTCTAATATTTTCCTGTGCTTTATTCCCTTCTCTAATGTTAAATATATAGACCGTATGTTCTTTGGTATTCTCATGTCTGTGTAAAATACTACTTAAGTGTTTCCAATCACAGCACCCTTCCTATACCATTTGAGTTTGTGAATTGCCAAATAGTCTGCACATGGAAAACAGAAAACTTTATTTTTAGTACTTGAATAAACCAACCAACGACGCGACTTTGAGTTTCACCATTATTTAGTTTTCTTGAGAAATGAAAATTGGAAAAGTGTCTATGATCATCATCTTTAGGATAATATTCATCACTGTTATTTAATTTCTGTGTGGGACCACTTTGAACGATATGATGACCGGTGAGCATCTGCCATAGGAAAGGTACACAATCCTGGGTCAAAACTCCAAAATGGTTGTTTCACTACGTCACTGGCATCTCTGTTCGCAGGCGAAGAACTACTCTCAATCTCTTCTTCTTGATTGTGACTTATGTTACCCAATGTGAATACAGAAATCACAACGTCAGATTATGATTGGCAACCCTTAATCCCATTTATATTTCCGATTTTTGTCGTTCTGTATCAATAGTCGAGGCATTTGGAATTACTTCCAAATTCAACGGAGACTCGGATAAATGTTGTTGAGAAGTTGAAGGAACTGATTAATTTGATTCTGTATTACCAGATTCAGTCTGACCGAGAAACTTCATCATTCCTGAACTTTAAACGTGGTCGGATACAATTCTTTCCGCTTTTCTTTTTCTTTTTGCTGCACCAGATTAACATTTTCTCTCTTTTTCTCTATCTCTATTAGTGCCTAATCCTGACATGATTGATAAATTATGAAAAATGCCCAGTATCACTATTATTTATTCTTACATCAAATACTTTTAAAATTTATAATATGAAATAGATACACAAATTGAGACTGCGTTCGCATACGATGCTTTAATTGACTTTCTAATGATGGGGAGTCCCGAGCTATGCCCCGTCTCTGACCGGGGACTCCCAGCGCTATAGATGCTTAATTCCAGCTAATGTAGCCAGACTAACTATGAGCAGAAACGACAAAGTGGAGAAATATTTAATATAAGAAAATGGAAAAAAATATTTTCTCGCATTGTTTATTCATATGCTTTCATGCACCGATAAATAGAATACCTTTTTTAAAAAAGTCGATATATCAATTTTTCGATAACTTATAGCGAAATAGAGATATATAGTTGAGAATTTTCAAATTTATTAGTTATAAAAAAAACCTGTGCTGTGCACTTTTGGATTTTCCTTGCTTTTAATTTAATTTATTTCGGCTTTGAGACACGTGGCCGTGGGCAGTGGCCCACACCGCCCACGCCTTACGCCGCCTCTGAACAACAGTATCCTACTGGATAGCTATAAGAAATGTAAAGTTCATTAATATGTTTTTCTATGCAAAATGTTTACATTTTTATCATTGGTAAATTTAAATAGAAGCAAATGTATCATAATGTGAACATATATGCAACAAAAATTTTAGAATGATTTATTGATTATAAGGTATATAGGAAATATTATACAATAAAGTGTTAAATTAGCAATATCAAACTGAATTTTTCGAGAAATATGCCACATTATGTACAATTTTTTAGGGAATAAGTTCTGTGTTCTCTAGCATAATTTACGTAGGCAGTATTTTGAAAAAAGTATACTTTTTTAATTATAAGCAAAATTAGGACTTTCATCATCCTTTGAAAGAATTCTTTGTTTAACTGTATGTTTTGTTGAATATACTTTCAGGCTGAACAGTCTTACAAACTGAATCCAAAACTGTTGGACCAACTTCAGTATTGTGAAGCTCGTGGCATTCCTTTGGCCATCATTATTGGTGAATCTGAAGTGCAAAGAGCTGTAGTGAAACTACGGAATGTTGAAACTAGAGAAGAGGTAAAAAGAAAACCTTAGGGGGTGTATCTTATGTATTATTTATTTATGAATTATTTTAAAAAGTAAACCTTTAAAGAGAGAGAGAGAGGTACTTTTAAAGTTTTATGAATTGTATATCTTATTTTAATGGAATCTTAAGGGCGATATATTGAACAACAAATAGATATAGCAACATTTTCAAGAATTTATATAAATTTTTTTTAAAGTTATTGGTAATTTTTATTAAGGCTGTTTTCGGTCAATGTTAAAGGATAGGGATCAAACGGGAAGCACATTTGCCGGCAGGAAAAAGCTCCAATAATAATAAAAATTTATATGGGTATAAAAAAAATTATTGTTTAGTGGATAGTGTTCTTTGAATTTTGATTTTTGAAAAAAATACGCAGTTTTCAGCAGTATTGCAAAATGAAATTGGAGTTTTCTATGTTAAAGTATAGGAAGTGAAAACGCAAAGCACATTTTAATAGAAAAAAATTTATCTTTTCGAGTAGAATTAAATAGTATATAAGAAAGCATGCTTCCCTCTTTTGACTAGTGTAGCCATAATTAAGTTTTATGTTTTTATTAATGAACTTTTTTAACTTTTAAGTTCATTCTGACATATTTTTGGCGTAGTTAGGACTATCTCAAACAGATGGCACCACCATCGTTTTGTAAAACGAATTTTACTTGGCTACAAATACTTAATTTTGGCGATATCTTTCTGCAATATAGTCGCCAGCTGAAATTATGGTAACTTGCAAGATGTGACAAATAGTGTGGAAAATAAAGAAGATTTATGATGTACACAGAGATTTAACATCTCAAACCTGATGAACTTTCCTACTTAGGAATGTTTTTAACATTTTCTGCATGTGTGCTTTAAAAGTTTAATTTATATACATAATTTATAATTGTGTTGCTTAGATTTTTTTTTTTTTTTTTTTTTGTCTGTTATTGATGAAATGCATATAAAAATATCTAAATTCTGTGAAGCGACTGAATGAAAAATTGAAAGTATACTTATTTTACACTTGACCAAAAGTTATGAATTGACTAAAGAATACAAATTACTACTCCTTGAAGCTCACAATTTAAAATTTTAATCTAATTATTGTAATGCAATTATAATTTTTTTTAACTAACAAAAAATCGAATCGATTTTATATTTAACGTACAATTTTACCATTAAACCATTGGTACAAACATTAACCAAATCTTGCTTTCTAATTAAATTAGCAGAAACTTATTTTTTCAATTAATTTTCTCCAATTCTAAGCTGTACCCCAAATTCTCAGGCCGTTTTTGTGGGAAAAAATTAAAAATAGTGTAAAATATGTTATTGAGATATATGATATATTTACGAAATAAAAAGTGGCTGTGGTAGCCTAATGGTTATGTAACAGAATCGTGGCTGCCGTATCATGAGTTCTAGCCTAGTACCGCTCAAGACCCGCCTTATAGGGGAGCTTAATCTGTCGAGAACTCAGATGTCCTCCTGTTGGTGTGATGTGGCAGTCAGGAGAGGGGGTGGTAGCTCAGGTGTCGTCCTCGTCACTTGATCATAGTTCAAAATTACGAGATCTGTCACCAAAAGCCCTCGAGTATAGCTGATCAGTACGACGTTAATATTCAAATAACGAAATAAAAAAAATAAAGGTGAATTAATAAGAAATGAGTAATTAATTTATTATTTATTAAAAAAACTTTTAAAAATAAACGAGAACCAGTAACTTTTCTATCCGACAGTATCTTGTCCAATCCCCCCCCCCCCAGTGAATTTTTCAGTCTTCGATTCTAAGCAGCACCCAATTTTTAGTAGCATAAGGGAAGTAGTGCGACTTAGATTCGAATAAATATGTCAATATCTTGATTTTAAAGTTTTTGTATCTTTAAGTTTGCCTTTTTTTCTATTAAAAATTACTGTCTCTGACATTTTCTATCATTGAACATTTTCAATAACCTGTTCTTGACTAAATGTTTAATATAATAGTCTCTGTGGGATTTCTTTTTTCGGAATACATTTTGCACATATCAAATTTAGAATCAAAGTTTATTCAAAATATGTCCATTTTAGTTAAATATATGATAAAAAAATTTTAAGTAGTACATTTTTTATATAACTTTTTTATGAAAAAAGAAATATGTGAGGCATTACCGTATGAACAGATATTTGCTGCTCATTAGAGTTTTTCTTTTAGTACTATAGTTAAGATATTGATTTTTATTACTAGTTTGTTTTTAAATTATAAAACAAAGCATTCACACACACACACAGAGATCTGCTGAATAAACTTAAAAAAAATTAGTTTAAAAAAAATTAAAACTTATTTTCTAAATATTTAAACGGTATTTTAGTTTTTTACATCAAATATATATAATTTTTAATTTTGGAAGACTTTTTAAATGGATGATTTATTTTATAAACGAAGTAAAAATTTAATTGTAATAATTAATAATGTTTGCTTTTTTAATCTCGCAATTGCGAATCGAACTGCTCGATTTTCAAATGTTAAGAAGTTTTACATTTCTTAACTTTTCCATTAATCATTTGCTCAGAGAAGTTCATAATCAGTTATGAACTTTTTACACCTTGGGGGGGGGATGTTTCTATCCACTAGAAAACTTGTCAATCTAATTATTACAAAGCTATTTTACCATAAATTATTGTTTTAAGACAATCTGTTACGCAGTATATAATTACTATGTGATAAATTACTTTGTTTAATTGCAGCTTTATTATCCAAAACACCGTTTAGCATCCTTCCAAAGGCAACTCGTCATGTCATGATGTCAATATCTCATGGGAATTTCACTTCGGATGGGACCAGAAAACACTTGTTGGTCGGATGTCTTTAGGAAAGAAAAATACAAAAAAGGGGAGAAAAAGGAAACTTTTATTGCTGTGTACTGAAACAGATAAGAGGGGAAGAAGCGGTAGGGAGATGTGTGTGTGTGGGGGGGGGGTCTCAACTTTCCGTGATTTTTGAGGTCTTCTAATTGGATGGTGTTGAATAATCATTCTGACTGAAGTAAAATACGTTGCTCGTCTTAGTCACTTTTGAAATTTAGAGTATGAACCTTTATACTTCTTATACGACTTATTTCACAACTCATCAACTCACATGGATGTTATTGCTATTTATAAATTATATAAAAGTGCATATTATTAGAACATGTAAGAACAATCATTATTTAACATAGATAAAATTTTCGATTCCATATTAAAACAATAGTCCTTTCATACTTATTATTTTTTTAGAAAAAGGCGAGATAAAATGCATATCAAAGAAATTTACTTTTTACTTTGTAGAATCGGTGAATAAATAAGAATTATTCGACAAGAAATGTTTTATATATCAGTGAAAAAAGAAACCAACATTTTTTACTATTTTGATACTTTTTTTGATTGATGATTGTTATGCATCTTCCAAAACTAATAAGATTGGAAATTTTTGACACATGTTAGGAATATTATTTTTTTGTGAGAGAAGGGGATAAAAGAATAAAAACAAAATTCTCCCCAAAAGACACCATACTCACCAATTACATAGAATTTATTTTTACATGGAATTCATAGCAAATTATGAAAATTTATTTGTAAATTATATGCCAGCTTAATTCTGGAAAATACAACATATAATTTTTTATGGTACTATATTTATTCGATAAGAGTAAAATTGCTTCATACTATTAGTCCACTTTTAATACAACAGTTTGAAACATGAAATTTAATTTGTCACTGCTGTATATCTACCTTTTCTTCTGTTTCGTTCTCCTCGGCATTCATATAGTGCAGTGGTCTTCAAACTGTGTTTCACGGAACCCTGAGACTCTCAAGGTTACCCGAAGTCACAATAAACAATCGAAAAAAGGAGATTATAAATGTGTATGTAAAATGGATTGAAGTTTGTATAACTACAAGTATCTTTTATAAAAAGCTCATTTCATTATTAAACTTTAAAATTCTATTTGTACTCTGTTTGTAGTTCTATTTGTAAATATTTCGAGAGCTTAAATGCTTTTCTGTTGGTGTGATGTGGTAGTTAGGAAAGGGGATACTAGCTCAGGTGCCGTCCTCGTCACTTGACCATGGTTCAAAATTACTGTCTGCAGTGCCGGTTTAAGCTCATTTCGATGCCTGGGAGTAGAAGATCCACAGATACACTTGGCACTGGAGAAGCCTAATTTATAACTAGAAAACCTGTTTAAGTCCAGCCTATCCGGGCTCTTCCCGGCCCAGGGCCCGCCCCAAGTGCCCAATGGATAAACCGATACTGACTGGTATTTTCTAACATTGAACATTTTCAATTCCCTGGTCAAGTCTGACTAAATTTTTAATATAATAGATGCTGCAGTTTCTTTGCGCAATACATTTTACACATATCAAAGTCAGAATTAAAGTTAATTCGGAATATATCCATTTTAGTTAAATATGTAAATAACATTTTTAAGTAGTAAAATTTTTATAAAATTCTTTTAGTATGTAAACGGTGTTTTCATTAGTTCACGACAAACACTGGTCCGAAGTCTCTAGGAAAGAAGAGAAAGGTACAAAAAAAAAGGGGGAGGAGAGGGTAGGAAACTTTTATTGCTCTGGGGGTAATAAAACAGAAAAAAGAGCTGAAGAAACTGCAGAGTGTGAGGGGGGAAGGGAGTCCTCTCTTTTGGTGATACTTGAAAAGTCTGGGGTTTTGCGTAGAACAGGGATGGCCAACCCAAATGACCTTGCAGGTCACTTCGGAAAAACATTACAATTCAGCGGGCCACATATAAAAATATATATCTCTATGATAGATTTGGATTTATTACAAGCATTTATTGGAGTAAAAATTTAAAACAGAACGAATTATTATTGTTTTCATTATTTTTATATGTATACAAACAAATATATTATAATAATGAAAATGCAATGAATCAAACAATATTATTTAAATTTATTTGATTAGTGAGATATTTGTTTCTCAACTCTTTCACTGAGTTTTTGCAATAGATCTCAGTGCATATATTTGTACATCGTAATTGATGCTGCAGGTTTTCGTCCGATAAGTTTGAGCTCAATTTCCTGTTAGATTAATTTCATTTTCAAGGGAAACAAGTAATATAAAACAAATTTAAGACAATTCCTACTCTGAATGAATGAATACAAAGTATTTTATCAACGATTGAAAATTTCAACAAGATATATATAGATATGTGTATTGGGAGAGAGTGAACTTATAGTAGGAATTGAAAAAAAACATGATTTGTCCGAATTGTTGTAACAATGCGCACCCGGTTTGGCTAGTTTGGATGAAAAACTGGTTTTCGGCGCCAACTTTTGTTATTGTTTTGTTTTAGCATTTTCAATGTTACAATAATGGAGACAAATCTAAGTTGGAGTCGAAAACCGGTAATTAATTTATTTAATTAATTGGTAATTAATAGATAAATATTTGAAAAAACTGTATTAGCATCAAGTGTCATCCACTACATAAAACAATACTATTATTTTGTTGCCAAATATGCGTTAAAATTAAATAATCTTATGGTTATCCAACGGTATCAATGTTAAATTTATGTTATTGTATATTAAAATTAATAATTGTATGTGATTTAAAAATTGTATTTTAATCTATATGTATATGAGCATAAAATATATCATACTTTTATCAATGTTGATATATTTCAGAATTTGTACTGTAATATTTTTTCTTTTGTTTGTACTTTCTTCATTTAAAAATTGTTTAAATATTTTTCAGATACACGTGATGCTATTGTACCGCTATTTATAATTAAAAGTAATGTAATGAAGTTATTATTTGCGCATTTTGTTTGAAAAATATTTAATTATATTTTATTGGTAAGAATTGGTCTTAGAAGAAAATTGAGATAACTCTTTGTTGATTTTCTATGCGGACTCGAAATATTCTTTTTGTGAGGAAAGATTTTTTACTTACTTAGATAACTAGAACCAAAAACGGAGAGCAATGTGCATACAATTTTCTCTTTTGAAGCAATTAAATCTCTCCAGCAATGGCATTCAATAAATTACAAAAAAGCTGTAAATTTATCTTTGGAGTTACCTTTCCGATTTTTTCGACATTTCGTAATTGTCCATAATTTTGGAGATCAATTTCAAATAAGATCCATTACAAATTTATCAACTTCCCTCCTCTCAAAAATTGACACATTTGTTGAGTAGTGCAGAGTGCCACTGAGAATTGTGCCGCGTGCCACACGTGAAATAGGTAGCCAACCCCTTTTCTATCGCATGAATGTAAAATTGTATCATATTGTTTGTTCATTTAATACAGCATATTAAAACGTGAAATTAAGTTTTTCATTGCTTTAAATCCACCCATTCTTCCTTTGAAAACCATTTATTCAGAAAAAATTAAACAGTTTCGTTCTCTACATCAATTATCTAGAGCATTGATCTTCAAACTGTGTTCCACAGAACCTTGGGATTCCACGAGTCACAATAAAAAAAAATCGAAAAGAAAAATTATAAATGTTTATGCAAAACGGATTCAAGTTTTCATGAAATTCGTATAACCACAATTATTTAAAAATGATCTCATACATTAAAATTAAAAATTTTATTTATACATAACTTTGTTGTGAAAAACTTTTTAAACTTTTATTGTTTTATAATAAAAATGAGTTTAAAACTTTCTTTATCTATTAGATTACGAATATACTATTGTTTGCTATCCCGAGTTCCACAAAGTAATTTTATACTAGTTAGTATAATATTCTGAAACCTTTTACATTTGTATGGGGGGGAGGACACCTATAATGAAGAAGATGGAACAATTTATCGACATATCAAGAGATTCAATGCTAAAATTTAAATTTAAGCTAGAACACCAAAATTTTAGGTTGTCAATTCTTGCAAAATACGCAGAATTTCTCACATAGCTGTGAACATTTTAATGCCATTCACAAAAATGTAATTAGTAAGTGAAAAATATTTCTCAACGCGAGTGTCTACAAAAACAAAATGTAAAAACGAATTAAACGTGGAATATGAAATGCTACTGCACATAATTTCCAAGGGCCGACAGTTTGTGTAAAAAACGTGAACACATATCTCAGTTACTAAATATGATACATGCGCAGGTGACATTTGGATCACAAATTAATATTATCAATGAATAAATAACATTATACTTACATCATAAAATTTTCTAATAAGAAATAAATTTTTTTTAATTTTCTTTTCATATAACATTAAAAATATGTTTATCTATATATTTTAAATATTATTTTAAGATATATTCTTCTAAGTGTCGAATGGGATTCCCCAAAAACCAGTGCCGAATTACTCATTAGGTGGAGTGGGTGATTGCCTATGGGCCCCACTCTTTTTAAGGGTCCCAAAAATAAAAAAAACCCAAATATTTAGCTATTTTTTGCTGCAAGAAATAGTTTTTATTACAGATTCTAATAAATAATTAGTGTTTAGTTCCATATTTTTTAATTCGCTGATTATCTGTTATTTTATTTGTGCAATGAAATATATTGCTAAAATGTTGTGTAATAAGATTATTAGGCTACAGGGCCCCGAGAACTGGACTGCCTAGGGGGTCTTCCATGTCGTTTTATCCAACACTGTCCGTGAGTCGAAAAGTTTGACCACTGTCCAGAAATAACTCTTCCATGGACAAGATTCACTGCTGTTTTACCCCCTCCCTCCCTGAAAAAGAAAAAGAACTACCAATTTTACGATTGTGACCCACCCCCCAATCCCCATTCCTTAGCGAGCGTCGGCTTTCTCTGAGGGGAGAATTTTGTTGAGAGGAGTACCCGAGAGAGAAATTTATTGCCCATCTTGGGAATCTTCAGAAAAATATTTGTGCCAAACATTTCGCAAAAGCCAACGCCATCTAGATGTCATGTAAGATGTTAAACAACTGACGGCCTTCCCCTTAATAGCTTTTAATTTAGTTTTGTGTTTAAAATCACGTAATAATATAATGTTTAGTAATTTTTGAAAACAATTCTTATATATCATCACAATGACAAGTTTTTAATCCCCTTCCAAAAAATCACATGAGAATTGTTTTGGGTAATAATTTCATACATAATTAAATCAGTATTACATTGATTTACAATAATTTTAAAGAAAAATTTAGTTATATTATTGTCAATCTTAAAATGGAATTGAGATTTATTCTGAAGCAGTGAATTTCTCATATGTAATCAAATAAACTACAATGTTCTATAAAAATTAATTTCTGATCTTATTTATTTTTATAATTGTATTCACAATCAATATTTACATTTATTGAATCAGTTTAGAATAAGTCTGGATTCTGAATTAAAATTGAAATTTGATATATTTGTAAGCTTTTTTATACCTT